>WOVY01000861.1:600000-804134 GCA_013436015.1 Rhipicephalus annulatus
TCCCCCCCCCCCTTCCCTCCCCTGGTTGTGTCAAAAAGAGGAACGAGGTATTTGAATGTTGTACCATTTTCGCTACCGGGACAACTTTTGTTTTACGCGAGAAATGACAGTAGGGTAATTATTTAAAGTTTAATGCGTGAAGGAAAATGTGTTTTGTGGTAGGAATAGTATTATTTTATGAAAGCGATAATATTTACCTTCATCAAACACTGGCCTCGAAAAACATGGCGTGCAGTACAAAAAACCCACGTTACATTAAAAATATGAGATAAATATCAGCATACGACAAGGAATGAACCCAGGCGTGGTAGTCGAGCGTTCTGCCACGAAGCGACGCCACTGCTTGAAACTGATTTGAAAAGATGCATGAATTGTGTTCGGCGAGGAGCACCGTTGACATACGTAGTGCTGCGTGGCAGAGGTTCAGAATTGGGCCAGGTGTCACGCCATGCGAATTGCCCCACTGAGTGGCGTTAGGCTTCCCGTCCTTTACGAAAGGCTCAGCCATCATTCTCCTTCTTCGTCGTCATAATCATAATGTTACTCAAAATCAGCACACTTCATATGTACGCAGGTGTGCGTATTGAATGACATACGGGCAGTGGGTACTTCACTAAAGGTACATGTTTGTAAAAAAGAAAAAGAAAACAAAGTCAAAAGTCGCCACATCAGATGTCCACAAGGTCAGTTTAATGCATAACGTATGTATTCGCTCGTTGTGGCTTATTTCCGTTGCAAGAGTACAGCGAAGTTCTGCCTGCGTGTTTTACAAGAGGTTAAGGTCTACCGAAATTGCGCTGTGTTAATGTATTCCAGTTTCAGTAGATTTTCGCTTAATATGTCTTCCCTCATTGAACTTTTTGTGTTCTTGGTGTGTACAATACGGAACAAATATGATTTGCGCTGCTGTTTCGGAACTGTCGGGTTCCTTGAAATATTTTCAAGGAGTGATTTTAGGTCTCTGGATGACATGACAGCAACCACCAGTGCCATCCTCTGAGATATAGTGGTTTTGGGGCTTAAAACGTCACATGTTGTTATTTTGGGATCACGATGTATACAGGTGGTTCATCACACGGCGCTTCTCTTTCTAAGTGCTACAAGAAAAGTACATAAGAATAATTCCTCTTTCACGAGGGACATCCTACCTTGCTGCAATAAGAATTACACATCTCGTAATTTTCGGAGAACTACTCAGATAGATATTTTAGCGCGCCAAAAAAAGAGCGCTGCTGTCTAAATGATGTTAATTGAAAAAAAAGGAGCACCCTTTATATTCGGCACTCACTGGGGTTATAATTTAAAAATATATTTTCTTAGCGGGGCTGAAGAACATGCATTGCAGCAAGTGTAAATATCATACTATTTTTAACATTGCGGCAACACATGAATCTGAAGTATATCGCCGTTATGCTTTTTGACCCCACTTTTCCAAGCATACTTGCATAAACACAACAATGACATGTGTACCCAAACCTTTCCCTACAACAGACCTATTGTGCGAGTGTCCGCTTTAAGACTTCTATCGTAAAGAAGATGGGGCTTGAAAACACAAGAAGCCAGTCAGGACACCGCCTCAGACGACCTCCTCCTTGTGTCCGTGTTAGAACGCTCTGCCTCGTTTAGAATGAAAACGTATACCAACTTCCTCAGCTCTCTGTTATTTGAAGATTTCTATATTAAAATGTACTCGTCTCCTCGATGGTTCCGATTTTCTGGTTCGATGTCCAGACTTTCCTTCGACATTGTACAAGGAAATTAATTAATGCACATTACCCCATGCGTTAACACGAAGTCGCGAATATTGCAGTGCACCATGCCATATAGTTAAACGTAAAAGTTTAATGTGAATGTCCGAAATGTATGTCCATTTCCATCACTAATAGAGGTACAGGGCAGAAAATACGGCCGTACTGGGTTAAGATAGAACTTCTATCACGATAAAGTATCGCTGTTCGCTGGCTTATCTTCAAACAGCGCACTGACAATCACACTACGACACGAGAAATGGGATAATCAGGGTTAACAGTGGAAGTGCCTCAGACTGGCTGGCCGCCGTTTCGATAGGAGGACTTATCTTTTTTTTTTTCAAAGGCGCCGTGTCATTCTTGGCGTGTTAGTTTTAAAGAGGTTAGTGGTGACGTCAATTCCTGGTGGTGGCGCATGTCCCTGTTACACGGCACCTTTAAAAAAGTTAGGTCCCCCTATCGAAACGTCGGCCAGCCAGTCTGAGGTACTTCCACTGTTAACCGCGATTATCCAACTACGTTGTTTCCATCTTTCGGCTCCCATCTAGATTTAGGACCCTAGAAAGAACTCACAAGAGATCGCGTCATAACCCTTCCTTGTGTCTTCGCGTTGTGCTTGGTTTTTAAATGAGGCTATGCCAACTAGCCTAAATTGCTGCGCCGTGTTAACTGCCATCGAGCGTCTCACAAACAACGCTGTTTGCGAAGCACTCGCCTTCTAACATGACCTCCACTGGTCGGTCTTTCTCCTAAAAGCAGACAGAAGCAACCCCTTTCGGTAACTAAAGTTAAAACGTAAGGCGTTGGGCATGAGACACAACAAAACAGAAATAGAGAGAAGGAAACAGAGGGCGAGAACGGCATTAAGCTTGGGGTAAGCGCAAACACCTCAAGTCTGGTGTGGCATTGCGCAACAGATTGCTCTTCTTTTTCTAGCTTCAAATGATGCACCCTTTCGTTTTCATTTGCTTTCTGTTGTTGTTGTTGCTGTTTTCTTTTTTGGGCGGGTGATGGGGGGTGGTAGCCCCATAAAAATGTAAACTTTCATTTGTTTGGGACATGAGATTCAGAGTTGAATTGTGGTCGCAAGTGATGCGGAACACGCTGGCAGGTTGAGAACGAGGGGGTCACGCAGGACGGCCTCGTGTTTTTACAGCCATCATTTTACGCTCGGTTTACAACCCTATAAAAAGCGGAAGCGGCCGGCTCTGCCAATTTGGTTATAAGCACATTCTCCCGCAAAATGCCACCGCTTTGTCTTCCTACCATCTCTGCGGCAACACTTGGCAACCGCGCGTTCAGCTCCATTGTGAGCCTTGCCACATGTGGGGCGTGAAAATGTGCCCTTTGTGTGTACAGCGAATATTGCGACCGCGCACCAAATACGCTTCAAGTGGTTACAGGCGCGGGAGCGAGCCTGGGCTGCGTGGTTATTCTTGCGGCTAGAACACCGCTGGAAGCGAAGCAGCAACGCGCGGACAAGGAGACAGAATTGCGTAAGAAAAAGAGAAAAAAAAAAGAGTGCAAGTAGATCCAAAGATTGAGTAGTGAAACGCAAGCCACGTCGAGAACGGCAGCGCCCCACATGGTGAAAATAGCACGCTCTTACGACCTTAGCGTGCTATTACACGTCCCTTTCCAGTAGCGCTGCTCATAACATCACGGCGGCAGTGATAACAGGTCTGCTTGTTTACGTACAGCTAAAGGTCAGCTATGAAAATACAGATCAGACGCGGTGCGATATTGTGCTGAGAAAGCGGGAGGTTCGAAGAGAAGCAGCGGTGCCGACTTTTATACTCTGCTAGACGTGGCGGGCAAGGTGAGTCGACGTACTCAAAGGGCGAACCAAGCAAGCGAGCAAGGAAGAAACATGCTGAAACAAATGAGGTGAGTAAAGGAACAGAGTAAGGAAGAGAGCAGACATAAGAGAAATTCCATCTAAAATACAACCGAGGCCACACAGAAGGCATTAAACGCGAAGAAAACAGTGAACCGCGTGGAGACGGAGAGGATGACCAAATTAAGGAAATAAACAAGGTCCTGCCTTCCAGCGTGCTGTGCGCTCAGGGAAGCAAAATCGAAGACTGCGCAACGCTGGCGAGTGGATTGAGAACGTTAAAACAGCGGCTCGTCTTCCCCACCCGAAATGTTGCCTTCGGGCTTCTCGTTTGGGCGTTGCTTGCTCGTCCATGAGGACCGGAACCACTGGGCGCAGCGGCACAGTAATCTCGACGGAGCTATTCCGAGTAAGAAGATACTTGTTTTCCTCCCATCTTATAGCGAACGAGAGAGAAAAAAAAACGTGATTAGATATCGACTAGCGGCCGCTACTTGGATGTTGCGGCGCTTTACGTATAGATGGGGAAGTCATCGGAGCCACAGCGAGGAATGCTTCCGAGAGTGCCTCGTACGAAGCATCTGCACTGTTCCTTCTTTTTGTGGTTTCACACGACTCAGCCGCTGGCCAATTTGCAGCCACCGCGTCGTTACAGGAGGCTGCGCTCCTGGGAATCGGTTTGGAACGTTGCTTCGCTGCTTCTTTCGCTCGCTGTCGTTGTTCGTGTTGTTGCTTCCGCACTAAACGAGGGCGCGGGCAACCACTTGTCGTCCCGTGGGTTCTGCAGCATTGCAAGCGAAGACTGAAGCAGATAATGTTTTTGGCCTGCCTTTATATTGAATTTGCTTCAATAACAGCAACAGGGTTTAAATTTTATGAGAAGTGCGCAAGAAAGCAACATCGCCTTTTAACACTTTATGCTTACGCAAGTGAACGCGCAGTTAGGCTCATGCATGTGTTTCTTGCTCCAACCTCATGTACCACGCCTTGTCTGCTAGTCAAACAATGTGCCACCTATCTACTGCCGTTTGAGTACTGTTAAACCAGAAAGACGTATTGTAGCTACGTAAAGCTTGGTGGCGTATGAAAGGTTACCGACCTTTGTCATGACGATTGTATTGCTTTTCTAACACACGTTTTATGAAGGAAAAAGAAAAAAAAATGCTGCCTGCTTTAATGTTTTCTTGATGCTCAGCTAGCACCCAGTAAATAAAAGACTGTTGATTCAAAAGCAAGGGAAATCTCTACATTCAAGCGCTTTTTGCGTATTCTTTCTGTTTCGTACTAAGTAGATTAGGCCCATCACATTTCGATTGAAAGAACATAAAACTGCAGGCGGACAAGGTTCATGAAGAAATCGAATGAACGGGCCCGTATCATGGTCCCGAAATTCAGATTAGGAGTAATGTTCTTCCCGAAATAGCGCGTCATCCGAGAGCGTCGCCATTCCTCCCACAATCCAGCGCGATGCGCCAACCACGACTCCTCGAGAAGAATTCCCGAAAAACTCTCATGATTGCATTTGAGGAGAACCTCCCGAAGATTGTTGTGCCATCGAAAGAAAGCACGCATTTTAAGTGCAGTGCACAGCCGCTGAAAGTTAAATAATGGCCTTTCTGTCTTTCTTTCTGTTTCCCACGTGACCGTCCTTTGTCTTCGCAATGTCATCTCGTTTTGTCCGAAGTGGTTTCGCTTAAACATGGACTGTTATTAGAATTGCGATTGGTGGAGATGTTGCGTCCTTAACATCTGATTGGTCACTAGATCGAGTGTACAGAATTACGGATATTGTTTCGAGACATTGCGCTTTTTTCCCCCTTATATAAGGCACCACCACGCCATTCTAGATCGTGAAAAATGGTGCAGCGTTGCTAGTACTGCCCATTAAATAAAAGAGGCTGTACAGTGATATTGACGTAACTTACTTTTCTTATTCTTTCGTCATCGCAAGTAAATCCGCTCATCAGAGTCATGGTATTACGATATTGCATTTAGTGCTGTGCTTAAATATGAGATTTAGTAAGCTGTAAAGCAGTCCACATTAGAACAGTAGCTCAATGTATACTAACTTGAGGTCACAGTCTTGTTGTAATTAACATGAAACATACTGAGTGCGATGATCACAATATTGAACCTCGGATAGTTTTCTTTACTTTTTTTGCACTTGGAATATGAAGATGGCTTTTGCAGTGGCTAAGGTACTCGGCTGCTGACCCGCAGGGCGCGGGTTCGAATCCCGGCTGCGGCGGCTGCATTTCCGATGGAGGCGGAAATGTTGTAGGCCCGTGTGCTCAGATTTGGGTGCACGTTAAAGAACCCCAGGTGGTCTAAATTTCCGGAGCCCTCCACTACGGCGTCTCTCATAATCATATAGTGGTTTTGGGACGTTAAACCCCACATATCAATCAAGATGGCTTTTGCAGAGGTGGCACCAACGGTGTTATTTTGACCGACAAGTGGCCGACAGATGGCTGATTCTTTGTTATGAATATGCGTCACGATAAGCCAATCAATACACGTTTCTTCTGCAGAAACATGAGCAGAATCCCAGTGAGCTGTGGGAGAACATAAATTTACTGCGTGGTTTTTCTTTTCGTGTAAAAAAACACTCTTTTGTGGTCCTTGCTTAGAATTTGTGCTTTGCAATGTCACTGCAGAATTTCATTTAGTGTAATCACAAGATCATAGCCGAAGTAAAGAAGAAGAAATTGATATCGGCAGGGCACGTGGCGCGTAGGCAGTTTCACTGATAGTCGTTAAGGGGGATTGACTGGATTCCAGTAGAAGGGAAAGGGATGAGAAAGTTGGCTGAGGAGATGAGATCAGGCAGTTTGTGCGTATATGTGGGAACAGCAATCACAGGACTGTATTTATCGGCAGAACAAGAGAGACGCGTTCGTCCTTCAGTGGGCGTAGTCAGGACGGTGATGATGACATTGAATGTTCGATATTACCCACTTACCCTACCTGGGATGGACAGAAGTCGAGAGTCAGACGGAAACCAGTTTGATCGAAAAAAGGTACGAGGATGATTAGAATAAACACCGATCATGAATGTTCACAAAAAAAAAAAAACAAGAAGCCCCTGAAGTTTATGACAAGTTGTACAACAAACTGGTCATCCCTGTGTGCTACCTTTTGAGAAAAGCTGCACAAACTGCCATTGTGATTAGTATCACAACCCTTGAAGTTTGTTCTCTAGTGCTAGAGTCTCTCAACGAATGTAGAGATGACACGAAAAAGTCCTTGGGCATGAAGTGTTCCCGTAAGTTACGTTAACATGTCGTAGCATGCATACAACATGTCAGCTGCTTGTCGGCCAGCAATGAAGCGAATTCTCGTTTTAACTACAGACCTTCTCGCAGAACAGAGAAAACGCCGCCATGCTGGGCGGTGCACGGTATAGTACAAATGTGGACATCACATTCTCTGCAGTGCAATTTCGGAAGGTCACGCCAATTTAATGCAGCCAAGATAGGATATCGGCGGCACCCAGGGGGCCGTCTGAGGAAAAGTCTATAAAACTAGCCCATGCATAGCGTTTTGATTTGCCCCTGTAACTAATTATTAGGGTGATCTTTTCGTAAAATTTGAATGAACAAGTGCGACACTATTATATTGTAGCATTTTTTTTAGCTTCTTGAAAGATGCACACAATTTTTGAGAAAACCGTGAACCAACTTATTCGAAATTAACTCGAATCGCTCCGTGAAGCTACAGATGTGGCTAATATATCCGTGTAGGCATGCTCTCGGCTGTGGAGCAGAAAAGTGCATAATGCCTACGGTTATACCGACAGCCTTTCAGGAGTTCTCACAGTCACGTTCTTTTTCAAAGACGGGAGTCTTTCTTGAAATACTTCGACGCAAACATTTTGGACTGTCTGTCTCTCTGTCGGTCGGTCGACTTGTCTGTGTCTTCCGAAACGACAATCGACGCGGCTAAAATACATGGATGGACGACAGTTGGAGCACCCGCCAATATTGCTCAAGTTTCGGCATTCATACTTGTGCGAGTGTCGATAAAAAATCAATTATTGCGCATATCTCAAGCACAATATTAACATGTCAATATTCTCTGGTGTGTTTCTATACTAGAGAACGCACACATAAGTAATTCTAAAAACGTAGCGTTTATCACGCTGCGCTTATAATGCAATGCTCTGCACGAAAAAGCATGTTTCCTAAGCTTTACTAAGACGACACATGGCTGGCACCTACCTGCCGCCTTGCTTCATACACATTATGGCCTCCGAGACGGGCGCGCACACCATGTGCTTGCTATATTAAAGGCCACCCTTTCGTTTTTGAAGATAATTACCAGATGTCGCTCATGTCTCGCGAAGCGTAGAGTGCCAAGACGCGTTCATTCGCCTCCACTGCCCGCATCGAGTCTCTCTAACGCAGCGCCTCCAGTATACCATTCACAGATTTTCTCGCGCAGAATATCAAATAAACGTTTTATTCACTCTCTCTAGACGCAAGACTATTGCTTTTCGACGACATTTGCAGTGAAACATGAAGATACTGGGTCAATTGTTTTCTTACGTTTATTTTGTTTGTTATTGTTCCGCTTGAGTTTACATGAGCTTTTTACTCCTGTCCTTAATGGGCTTCGTCGAACAGCGTTAGAGAGGCGCTTAAATCTGTGCCCAAGTTTATGCCACTTGGGGATCGTTAGCTTTCATTGTTTCTTGGACGAATAACTCGCGTTTGCAGGCTTGTTTTGCAATCTGGACGGTGCACACTCGAGACAAAAGTGCGTTACATAAAATTTACGTCACATCCTGTCTCCTTTCATTAAATCGGTGGTAATTGTGTGGTGCAAAAGGCTGGCTCTAGCAGTGGAAAGTTCCGACGCTGGACGAACCGACGCTGCACTATTACGCGCCAGGAAAGCGTTCGAATAAATTAAAATCAAGAAACGCTCTCAAGGGACACCATAACGAAAACAGAAAGGAAATGGGCCATTAAGGAAGGAAGTGTGGCAGCCCATTATTCGCCCCAACAAAACAAAGGGATTTTCTTCCGAATCTAAGCTCCCGTTGTTAATCACAAGCCGCGCCAAGCGGCTGTAGCATGCAGCGGAGAGGAGCAATACCGAAACGAGCGGATGACGGGGTTCGTGAACGAGCTTTAAGCACCACGCGCAGCGACTGGCTGTCACCCGGCGACGCCACTGCCGCTGCTGGCGAGAGTTATTCCTTCGTTTGCACGTGCTCCAGTTAGCCGCAAAAAAAGGCAAGCCACTCGGTAGATCTGTGCAGCATTCGCGTCTGGAGGATACGCCCTTGCAACGTGAGCGAGCTTTGCAATATTACATGCTTATATGTATAATAACAGCTCGTGAGCGGCACATCGTAATAACTATTGATGTTGTTCTGCTTACGTCTTTCAGAAACGTTGCATAAACTAAACCATGATTTCGGCTCCTCGTCATTGCGCTGGCTGCTTTTTTTTTTAGCAGAATGCGTTTGTTACTTGTAAAATATGGAAACTACAATACGTATGTGAACGACGCCGTTGTGGAGGGCTCCCAAAAAATCGACCAACTGGGGATTTTTAGCGTGCACTGACAGCACACAGTGCACTAAATCTACCGTTTTGCCTCCCTCGAAATGCCACCACACCGCCTGGGCCAAGATTGAACCTATTACCTTTTGGAGCTCAGAACCATAGCGTGGGGGATTAGCATACGCTGAATTCAAAAGACACGTTCGGCTCCGATATTTGAGACTTAGTTCGAATTCTGCTGATCGGGTTTGGTTCGAAATTCCGCATCACCTTTGCGTAGCGAGCTGAACAGCTTAGCTGGTCATCTACGTGCGCGTGTTGTGAGAGTTTTTTTGTCTGGGTCGTCATTGCAGAGGACATGGCTCTTTGCGGAGTGACATCACTGTATTCGTGTCAATATATGCGCAAGTAATTGTGATCTTCGTGGAACACACCTTGGCATTTCCAATAAAGGAGCATCGGATTCAAGTAAGGTGTGAGAGTGGGCTAGTTGGTCTTCATTGACATTTTCACAGAGCCAAAGTTAGGCACGTTAGGCTAGTTTAGACAGAAGCACCACATGGGTTTTCTCCTCCTTGCACGTTATTCGTCTCATTTCTAGTTGTATAGAAGCATCGTCGCATTTCAGTTGTCTTTCCACTTTTGCTCCTGTTAAGTCTAGCTGATTATTTTGCGAAACCATCAAGGACACCCACGTGACAACCCACAGTATAATTTAATATTTCAACACAGTTCACAACACAAAATCTATACACATGCAAGCTTATCAGGCTAGGACACATCTGGGCGCCTGTTGACAGACTCCAATGACAGTGAGGCCCACTTACTGCCCTTGTAGCTTTTGTGAATCCGCCTAGCTCTGAATTACGCGTGCCAAGGTTCCAGAACGCGGCACATGTGAAGATGACAGCGCTGTTTGGTACGTCTGAAAAGGGGTTTATTGGCGTGTATTGCGACGGTGGCCCTACGACGAAAGCACGATCGGGACAGTGCAACGGTCAAGCAGATGCCGGTGACGATCAGCACGAGGCGAGCGAGTGAAGCCCAGGACCCAGTACCCAAGCGGTGGCGATGCTGCATGCCAACGATGCATTTTCTTCTTCACACTTGAAAAATTGAATTGCTGCACAAACTTGAAGTCACAATTTTCCCCCGCCGAAAAAGAGCCACCCTGGTGACCTAAGAGTCTGGAGGCAGAGGGCTATAATATGGCTTAAGGCGGGCGACGTGGACGATGTCACGTCCACGCCGGCGCATGACGTCAGATGGAGAAAGTGGCTCAATGAGAAAATTCACCGGCGAGGTTTGCTCCAAAACGCGGTAAGGACCCTCGTACTTCGGGACGAGTTTTTAGAAAGGGCCGGGGGTTTGGTAAGGAACAGCCAACCATACAAATGATCCCGGGGAATAGCTGTGGCTTCGTGAAGAGCCGGCGTTGTTTTCTTTCTGGCGCTGCTGTTCTTGTGACGTAAAGGTGCGTGCGAGTTCACGGCACTCTTCCGCTTTTCGGGCAGCTTCGGACACAGATGGGCATTCGGATGCGTCAGGACGGTATGGAAGGAGAGTGTTGATGATGTGGGATGGTTCGCGTCCATAAAGGAGAAAGAAAGGTGAAAATCCAGTGGTGGACTGTGCCGCGGCGTTGTATGCGAGCGTGATGAATGGAAGAATGCGATCCCAGTTAGTATGATCAGATGTCACATACATCGCGAGCATATCGCCGAGTGTGCGGTTAGATCTCTCCGTGAGCCCGTTAGTCTGCGGATGGTATACCGTGGTCTTGCGATGAACAACATGGCATTCAGAAAGCAGAGCCGTGACGACTACTGATAGGAAGGCTCGACCTCGGTCACTTAGTAGTTCTCGAGGAGCACCATGCCGTAGTATGAATCGATGGAGGACGAAGGACGCTACGTCCCGCGCAGTGGCACTTGGAAGGGCGGCGGTCTCAGCGTAGCGTGTTAAATGGACCACAGCGACTATGATCCACCGATTTTAATCTGATGTTGGCGGTAGAGGGCCATAGAGATCAATTCCGATTCAATCGAAAGGTTTGGCAGGGCACGGAAGCGGTTGAAGCGCACCCGACGAGTGAAAAGGCGGTGATTTGTGGCGTTGACAGTCAGGGCAGCCCATAACGAATTTTGGAACAAAATTATACATTCCGCGCCAGTAGAAGCGACAGCGAATGCGTTCGTAAGTTTTGAAAACTCCAGCATGGCCGCATTGGGTATCGTCGTGAAAGGTGGTACATATTTGTAATCGCAAGCTGCGGGGGACAACCAAGAGCCACTTACGACCTTCAGGGGCGTAGTTGCGTCGGTGTATCAGCCGATCACGAATGGCGAAACGAGCAGCTTGACGTCGGAGAGATAGTGATACCGCAGTGGTTGACGATCCAGAGAGACAGTCAAAAAGGAAAGCGATCTATGGGTCCTTGTAATGTTCACTGGCAAACCAGTCGAGGTCGAGAGATGCGACGGAGTTGGTACCAGTAGTTCCACAGGCCGCGTATTGAGGTAAAGGCGAATGGGACAGGGCATCGACGTCAGAATGCTTTCGTCCGCTGCGATAGATCACGCGAATGTCGTACTCCTGGATTTGCAGTGCCCATCGAGCTAGGTGGCCAGAAGGATCTTTCAATGTGGCGAGCCAACAAAGTGCATGGTGGTCCGTAACCAGGTCAAATGGGCGACCGTACAAATAAGGGCGGAACTTGCGAAGCGCCCACACTAGCGCTAAGCACTCTTTTTCAGTGACGCTGTAATTGCCCTCATCTTTAGTGAGCGTGCGACTCGCATAAGCGACGACGTATTCGGAGTAGCCCGGCTTGCGCTGGGCGAGGACAGCGCTAAGACCAACCCCGCTAGCGTCTGTGTAAACTTCCGTTGCAGCTGTTGGGTCGAAATGCCGTAGAATGGGAGGAGATGTTAGCAGACTACGGAGCGTGGCGAACGCGACGTCGCAGTCAGGAGACCAGGATGAAAGGTCTGCGTCACCGCGTAGGAGGTTGGTCAGTGGTGACATGATCGACGCAAAATTTCGAACGAAGCGCTGGAAGTACGAGCATAGTCCGATGAAACTGCGTAATTCTTTCAGTGTAGTAGGTTTCGGGAACTCGGCGACTGCTCGCAGTTTTGCAGGGTCAGGTAGAACACCATGCTTGGACACGATGTGCCCTAAAATGGACAGCTCTAGCGCGGCGAAGCGGCACTTTTTAAGGTTCAGTTGGAGCCCAGCGTTGGTTAAACACGTCAGAACCAGTTGCAGCCAAAGCAGATGTGTAGGAAAATCGGGAGAGAAAACGACAATGTCATCGAGGTAGCATAGACACACAGACCACTTCAGTCCACGCAGTGTGTTGTCCATGAGTCGTTCAAACGTGGCAGGAGCATTACAAAGCCCAATAGGCATTACGTTAAATTCATACAGGCCATCTGGTGTAATGAACGCAGTTTTCTGGCGATCAGCTTCTGCCATAGGAACCTGCCAGTATCCAGATCGTAAGTCTAAGGAGGGGAAGAATTCGGCTCCTTGGAGGCTGTCAAGGGCGTCGTCAATGCGCGGTAATGGATAGACGTCTTTCCGCGTCACCTTGTTTAATCGCCGGTAGTCGACGCAAAATCGAATCGATCCATCCTTCTTTCGAACTAGAACGACAGGAGATACCCAAGGACTGTGCGATGGTTGAATAACGCAACGACGTAGCATCTCTTCGACCTGGTCGTTGATGACGTGACGTTCTGCAGCAGAGACACGGTACAGTCTTTGACGCAATGGCTGGTGCGAACCGGTGTCAATGTAGTGGTGCACTGCGGAAGTACGACCCAATTGCGGCTGAGAAACGTCGAATGAATTCGCGAAGTGCTGGAGGAGATTAAGAAGCTCGGCGCGTTCTTGAGCACTTAAGGTGTCGGCGATGGAACTCGCGAAGGTGTCACTCGACGAGCATTCCAGTGGGGAAAGGGCATGAAGTGCGGTCGAGGCACTACTGCACAATTCGTCTGGCATGTTAAGGAATAAAGAGGAATCAAGGTAATCCACTCGACTGAGACATTCGCCGGCAAGTAGCGTAAGCGGTGCAGAAAGGGGGTTGTGGACGAAAATATTGCTTCGGCCAGCAGGGACGTCAAGTGTAGCGAAAGGCGAAGAAACGGCTCTGCGGCTCATGAAAATGTCGGAAGGTGTAAACATTACCGTAGCATCGTTATGGTCATCGCAGCAAACACGGACAACGGCAAGAGAGGCTGGCGGAATTTCAATGTCCTCACGAACAACAAGTTTTGGCGACCGCTCAAGGGTTTCGTGCAAAGGTTCGTCACACGGGTGCGAAAATTGAACTTCAGCGCGTGCGCAGTCGATGATGGCATGATTTGACAGAAAGTCCCACCCGAGGATAACGTCATGCGAGCACATCGAAAGGACGATGAACTCGACAACGTACATAGAGCCTTGGATGAATATGCGGGCCGTACAGGTGCCGAGAGGTCGAACTGGTTGTGCGCTAGCTGTACGAAGCGATAGTCCAGAGAGCGGCGTGGTCACTTTGCGTAGGGAGTGGCAGAGCTGGGCGGCTACAACAGAAACGGCAGCACCTGTGTCGACGAGGGCAAAGGTAGAAACACCAACGACAGATATGGCGACGACGTTAGCAGGTGAAGTGCGAGGACTTGAGCATTTCGACGACGGCGCAGTTCTTGCCTCTGGAACTGCGGCGTTCAGTTTTCCCGGTTGGAGGAAGCGGGTCGAGGACGCATTGGGGACAGTGATCGCCTGCGAGGAGATGGGGAGCGGGGAGAGGGAGTCTGAGGTGAGGGCTGGGGTGACCGAGACTCGGGAAGGTTAGTGTATCCATACTGCGGTGAAGGATAGGGAGCAGGTATGTGTATGGGCGATGGGTCATACGGTAACGGCCGAATAGCGTCGTGGAGTGGTTGAAAGCGACGGCGACAATATCATGCCACGTGTCCTGGAGTACCGCAGGCGTAGCAGATCGGTCGATTGTCAGGAGTGCGCCAGGAATTGCTGACTCGCGGTGCGGCCCAAGGTGTCGAAAAAGGGACGGAGTGGGGAGTAACTGAAGACATGGGTGGCAAATGCTGCTGGCGGGGTCTGCTGCGTACCACCTGGGCATACGTAAGAGGCGCGGCCACGGGCTGCAGAGCCGGCGCATGGGCAACATGCATGGCCACAGGCTGCTGGTGGGCAGCGATGGTAACAGCCTGAGCTACCTCTTCGGCAATAACGTCGCGGAGTGGTGAGGGCAGACGAGAGGTCGGTGGCTGCTGCGTGAAGGGAATCAACGACAGTTGCCGAGCTACTTCTTCACGCACGAAGTCTTTAATCTCTTGCAGGATTGGTGAGTGGTCGGGAACGGAAGTGAGACTGGAGAGCGAGTCGGCGTGTGAGAAAAATGGCCGAGTCAGGGCACGCTGCTTGCTCAACTCGTCGAAACTTTGGCACAAAGTGGCAAGTTCCGCAACGGTGGCAGGATTACGGGCCGAGAGCATCTGAAATGCGCCGTCATTTATCCCTTTGAGGATGTGTTGAATCTTCTCCGACTCGGGCATGGTGGTGTTTACACGGTTGCAAAGACCAATAATGTCTTCGATGTAGCTGGTGAAAGATTCCGTTGGCTTCTGTGCGCGAGTCCGCAAGCGTTGTTCGGCTCTGGACTTGCGGACAGCGGGTCGGCCAAAAACGTCAGCAAACAACGTTTTCAAGATGGACCACGTCGTAATGTCGTTTTTGTGGTTGTTATACCACATTTCGGCCACGTCAACGAGGTAAAAGATGACGTTAGTCAACTTGTCCGCATCATCCCACTAGTTGTTTGCGCTCAGCAGTTCGTAGTTGGTGAACCAGTCTTCAACGTCGGTCTCATCAGCTCCGCTAAAGACCTTCGGCTCTCGCAAGCGAAGAACGCCGGGGTTGCTTGAGGATGGAGTGGAAGAGCCAGGTTGCGCATTGTTTGTGGCCATGATGGGAGGTAGCGTTCGGTTGCGCAGCTCCAGGTTTATGCGACGGCAAATGGCAGCACCCAGGTTCAAGCGATGGGGAATGTCAGCACCCTCCACCAATTGAAAAGGGGTTTATTGGCGTGTATTGCGATGGTGGCCCTACGACGAAAGCACGATCGGGACAGTGCAACGGTCAAGCAGATGCCGGCGACGATCAGCACGAGGCGAGCGAGTGAAGCCCAGGACCCAGTACCCAAGCGGTGGCGATGCTGCTTGCCAACGATCCATTTTCTTCTTCACACGTCCTTTAAAGAACGTGCAAAGTGAGAGCGGCACTCCACTTTCGAGTAGCTGTTGGCAACCAAAGCGATGGCAGCGAACGCTGTCACGGAGCTCCTACGGCGACACCGGGGATCGTCGTCGCCGCGGGAGGGAGGGGTGTCGTCGCGGAAGTGACATTTATCGCACTGACGAGAATGGATGCCGCTAATACGATGATGCATGCTCGGCGGGGTTACGAAGCGAACGCGGCCGAAATTAATAAGTGAAAATAAAAAGAATAAACGCAGCGATGCGAGAACGTCCCGAGGCCAGGTTCCTCTTACTTGCCATCGTCTTATAGAGGGTGTGCGAATAACGACCACCGTCAAGAGCACGTACTTCTACTACACACACACACCCCATAGACTCACGAAGCGGGACTTGGAGATACCCGCCTTTTTTTTTGTTCTCTTATTTACAGTGTACTCGCTTAAAATTACAATGTGCGTTACTTACCTAGCGCGTTCCTTTTACAGCTTTACGTTGAACGATGAGAGCGAATGCTCGTGCTGAGGTTGCCAGAAAAGAGGGAGCCCAGGGTAACACGAGGAGTAGCGAAAAAGCATTGGGAGTAGAGAGAAGATGAAAATTTATCGCCATCATACACACTATAGGCTTTTCGCGGTGCGCCTATCGCCTTATATACAGTCCCGGCTCGTCGTCATTGTTTCTAGCTCTCTCTCTGTGACCGCGCTTCTGCGTTCTTGTTTTTTTTTTCTGCTTTTTCACTTCGCAGCGATGTCCCCGCTCTTGCCTTTGTTGGCTAAACCTCCTCACTATAGCAACCGAAACGGCTCACGCAGTCTCAGCGTGTTTTTGAAGAGAATAAAGTCGAAGCGACGCTGAGAGCGAAGACTAATGGCTCGCTGACATGGCTCTGATATTGAAAGAAAAGAATTCGCAGTAGGAATGAGATTGCGACATCACTCATGAAGGTTCATATGCCATGGCTTTACGGGGCCGCTGGAACGCATCGTTGTTGTCGAGGGACTCTTGCGTCATTCCAGTGATGCCAAACATCCCAAGCTTATTGACCCTTCACCCTGGTTTGTTACACTAAAGGAAATGAGACAAGGGCTATGTCCGGCGCTGATGGAGAGAAGCAAACGAATAAAAAAAAGATAGATGGACAAAGCAAGCAAGACTGATACATCTTGGCGGACATACGGCGTCACCCGTCTAAGGAGATTCGAACTCGTAAATTAATCACTCTCAAGAAGCTCACAAATGTCGTCAGTGCCTTGAGGACCGGCGAAGAATAAGCGTTGTGATCTGGCCTGTATAAACAGTAATCGAACGTTTTTTTTATTGCAGTGACACACTAGTGGATTCTGGAGAAAAAAAATTGTGGGAAGCACTTGCGATGAGAAAGAAAGGGTGCTTCAGCTCCAGTGACGTGAAACGTCAGGAGGGACAAAGCATGCACTGTGCGCTCGTGTTTCCCACCACATCATATTCACCATTAGCTCCCAAGTTGTTTACTACTACTAGCCACCTGTGCACTAACACACTATAATATTGCTCATATGTTTTAAGAAGTGGTGTTTTAAATAGACGAGTTCATTGTAGAGGCACACGTCTGTGTCTCTAGTTTTAGATATGAAACTTGAGAGCTTTTGTAAATTGAATTGGAGACTCTAACCCCACTGCTAAAGCAAATATACCATTGTGTGCAATAGCGACAAATCTAACTGATAATGTATGGGCTAGTGGCAAGTAGTAAGATTTACCCAATATTTATGGCGCATACCCGATAATGATCGACCGGGACAACGACATCACACGCCGACAAGCCGAGCCCATAAAGTGCTTTGTCCTAAAAGAGAGGAAAAAAAGCAAGGATCGAAAACGGAACCGGAAAAGCCAGCCTCGCATGCTATGCTGCCCTCCATTAGTGGCGCAAGATGGAAGAATGAACAGAGAAAAAAGTGGCAAGGCATGAACAGTGCGGGCAGACAGGACAGTCTACAAGACGAGTAACTCGGCCTATGCATGTTTGGTTTCAGGCTTTGTACCAAAAAGTGATGCCTGACATTGCGTAGTACAAGGATTTATTTGTGGCCTCAATACAAGCATCAACCCTACGGACAGGCGTGGAGGGATCCGATAAAACTGGGTCCTATTTCATATATCTTTTGTACTGTGATTTAACGCCCTCCTATGCTCTAGCTGTGACTGTCTTTGTCTTGGTCACTTTCTTCTCCCACGTCTCGTATAGATGGACGAGCGAACTTTTCTTTCTGCACTCACTGGCTGTCGGTACTACTCGTCTTAATTAGATTCTTGAATGTCTTTTTTGTCCGCAGTGAAGAGTATTTTGGATTCGCGTGATTAGGTGGCACCTTGCCAACCTCATCGTCCAATTCTTTCTTCGATGTTTGTGTTCTTCGTCGTACTTTCTTTAGTTTCATCTTCCTGGTTTCTTCCTCTTTGCGTAGCTAGCTTACTGTTTACTTCTCATCCTTCCTGTACTTTCATGGCTCATTGGTCCGAGTCTAGCATCGCTGGGAAAGAAAGCGTCTGTAATTAAGTTACTTTTGGCACCGCAGTACTCAACAAAAAATTGGGCTGACTTTTATTACATTTGATTTTTTATCCCATTGCTTACTTTGATAATAGGGTGCTTTTGACAGAGTTATTTCACTACTCGAACACGTTTTTTCTGGTTATCGCCATGTCAGCTCAACTGGGTGCAGTACTCGAAAAGCGTGCTGAAAGAAATGATCTTCAAGGGCACAAAAAACCTTGGAGGATCCCGAGCTTCGTCTTCAAGGGTAGAATGCGATAGAGTAATCTGGCCCCATCTGCATCACCTTCTCAAATATACCACAGCCTCGGTTGTCGCTGGATGCCCCAACTGCGCCGCTAGAAAACTAACGTCTGTGAACATAACACTAACCATTTGAAACCATCCTAGAATGACTACTGCAGGTACAGTGGAGGTGTGGCCACAACACGCTAATTATTTGTTTTCCGAATCAGTAGAAGGGCCCATAATGCTTCCCCCAGACAACACGTGAACCTACACTGCTTATCACATTTTTTGCTGCTGATTACTATTAAAAAGAACTTGTTGTTGGGCTAGTTGGTAAAACATTTCTAAAAGGTAATTCGAGTACGAACGCACGACACGATCACTCACACAGGCACACACACAGCGTGTTTGATGCCTGGGTGCGTGCGTGTCTGAGTGATTGTGTCGTGCGTTCGCGTTTGAATTAACTTTTAGAAATGGTTACTATTAGCCTACATACATGTGAGCCCTTTCTCGTGGGTGGCCTTTTAAAACAACTCGTTGTGCAATTCGAATATGTTGATGACGAATGCGATTCTACGTTTCTGCCACGCAATATTACATGCGTTAAAGAGACCTTTCCCACTATCTGGTGTTCGTATAGTTTCTTTTTTCGAAGCGCTTTAAGCAATGGCAGGCCTCTATGTTAGAACACATGCCTGCTACGCAAAAGAGTTTGCTTTTATTATCACACGAATTGAAGATTTTTGCTATTTTTTTACATCTTACTCGAATTTTCACTCACGCCCAACGAAGCCGACATTAAAAATTTTCAGAAACGAGTGCTGTAACATTACTGTGTTAATAACGCCATGTATTCAATGTTAGGTTATGTCCAGTGTTACCATACACCACGCGCATTCGTTTAACTTCAAACGAAAGAGTCATAATAGGGAATATTTGAAAGGCAGGTTCAGAACAGGAACACGATTTTCGAACACGTAAGCACTTCTAGAAGCGTCAAATCATGAAAGTCTCAAGTACAATAGACAAAATAGAACTGGCAGAGCTTTCGAAGTTGATTAATAGACGTAAAGTATGCGATGTAAGAAGGTATAACATGGAGAGAATTGAACACGCTCTGAAAAACGGAGGAAGCGTCAAAGCAGTGAAGAGGAAACTTGGGATAGGCAAAAGTCGGATGTATGCACTAAGGGACAAAGAAGGCAAAATAACTACCAATATGGATAGGATAGTTAAAATAGCGGAGGAGTTTTACAGAGATCTGCACAGTAGCCGAGACAACCATGACCCTAATACTATAAGAACTAGCAGTAACCCAGACGACACCCCACCAGTAATGATAGAAGAAGTCAGGAAAGCTTTGGAGAGCATGCACAGAGGCAAAGCTGCGGGTGAGGATCGGGTAACATCAGATCTGCTGAAAGATGGAGGACAGATTGTGTTAGAAAAACTAGCCATCCTGTTTACGAGGTGTCTCCTGACGGGAAGGGTACCATAGTCTTGGAAGATAGCTAACATCATCTTAATACATAAGAAAGGAGATGACAAGGACTTGAAGAATTACAGGCCGATCAGCTTGCTCTCTGTAGTATACAAGTTATTTACAAAGGTAATTGCTAACAGAGTAAAGAAAACATTAGAATTCAATCAACCAAAGGAACAAGCAGGATTTCGAACAGGCTACTCAACAATTGACCACATTCATACTATCAATCAGGTAATAGAGAAATGCTCAGAGTATAACCAACCACTATACATAGCCTTCATAGATTACGAGAAGGCGTTTGATTCAGTAGAAATATCAGCCGTCATGCAGACACTGCAGAATCAGGGCGTAGATGAAGTATATATAAACATTCTGGAAGAAATCTACAGGGGATCAACTGCTACCATAGTGCTTCATAAAGAAAGCAACAGAATACCAATCAAGAAGGGTGTAAGGCAGGGGGACACAATCTCCCCAATGCTATTTACCGCATGCTTACAGGAGGTTTTCAGAAGCCTAGAATGGGAACAGTTAGGGGTACAGGTTAATGGAGAATACCTTAGTAACCTGCGCTTTGCCGATGACATTGCATTGCTGAGTAACTCAGGGGACGAATTGCAACTCATGATTACGGAGTTAGACAAGGAGAGCAGAAAGGTGGGTCCTAAAAATTAATCTGCAGAAAACGAAAGTAATGTACAACAACCTCGGAAAAAAGCAGCGCTTCGAGATAGGTAATAGTGCACTTGAAGTTGTAATAGACTATGTCTACTTAGGGCAGGTAATAACCGCAGAGCCTAACCACGAGATTGAAGTAACTAGAAGAATAAGAATGAGGTGGAGCACATTCGGCAAGCACTCTCAAATTATGACAGGTAGATTTCCACTATCCCTCAAGAGGAAGATATATAACAGCTGTATCTTGCCGGTACTTAGCTACGGAGCAGAAACCTCGAGACTTACAAAGAGGGTTCGGCTTAAATTGAGGACGACGCAGCGAGCAATGGAAAGAAAAATGGTAGGTGTAACCTTAAGAGACAAGAAGAGAGCAGAGTGGATTAGGGGACAAACGGGGGCTAAGGATATCATAGTTGAAATAAAGAAGAGGAAATGGACATGGGCCGGGCATGTAGCGCGTAGACAGGATAACCGCTGGTCATTAAGGGTAACTAACTGGATTCCCAGAGAAGGGAAGCGGGTTGGGGGGAGACAGAAGGTTAGGTGGGTAGATGAGATTAAGAAGTTTGCGGGTATAAATTGGCAGCAGCAAGCACAGGACCGGGTTAACTGGCGGAACATGGGAGAGGCCTTTGTCCTGCAGTGGACGTAGTCAGGCTGATGATGATTATGATGATGATGATGATGAAGAAGAAGAAGCACTTGTATGCCACGAGAAAATTGTCTGCCTGTCCCTCTGCCACTTGAGAAGTTTGTTGCCTTAAAAAATGTATTTAAAAAAATCAAGGCAGCTTTACACTATCCCGAAGGAAGTGTGGAGCCTCCTCTGTTTCTCCTCGGGTTTCTCTTTCTTCCCTCCTCTCTCTCTTTGCCAGCTTACTCGTTGTATTTTTAATTTACATCGATATTCATCAAGGCACTCGTATAGTAGACGAGGAAGAAGACTCCTCAATAGCGCGCTCTATGCCTGTGTTGCGCCATGCTACGGCAGCGTACGGCGATGTCAGAATGCGACAGCCCGGTCCGTCAAAGTGCACGAGGCGAACATAAAGAAAGTAAGCGCACAAACTTTTTGGGAGTTGTGTAAATGATGCTTAAACGTTGAGCCTTCTACGTTTCTACGTAATCACCTTCTAGCTCACTATGTATTGCCACCCTTTCGTGCAACACTGTTTCCGGGCGGCACCCACATGGTGTCTTTTATGCTCTCTGTAGCGTTCGTCTGTGTCTAGAACAATTACAATGCAAGTGTATCAATTGACCACCCAACTTCTTGTTCTTTGATGTGTAAATTTTCTTGATATTTCCGATCCATGTCCGCTCAAAGTCTTGTCTTGAACGAATTTGACATTTTACACTTGCTTTGTCCCGCTGGTACAACGCGTTTATATATATTTCGAACATATGGCATGTATTTATATGGTTCAAGCACCGGTATGTAGTCCAGTAGTAAGACACTCGTATCCCTTTCTCATTTATTAACGCGATAGCGTTAAAGAGCTCGTGTCGCAGAAATTCCGTTGTCGGAGTCGGTGCCGCTGTTTGTGAGCGATAAATCATCTATATGCGTGACCGAAAAATTGAGAACGATGCAAATAAAATATTTGATAAAAAAACCTGGAGTAGAATGGGGTTGAACCTGGGTTGTTTCGGTCCGAGCGGGTATCGAACCTGGGTCGTTTGCGTGGCACGCGGATGTTCTATTACACGGCCTTACTTCTGCTTGTTGGAACAGTGAAAAGAACTTCCTCTGCTTGGAAATGCAGTGAAAGTAGCTTTTATGCTTTGCAAACACACGTGTCCTGTATAGATGCTTCACAATGCAACAAGTATTGCAGTAATAATGCGTGGTACAAGCGTCCATTGCCAATGGGCGTCAGAATATGCGATTATCATAATGGCTCCACGGTTAAAAGTCGGTACCCCACTACAAAAGGCCAACACGCTACTGCGCCTATTTCCCTAAGGCCCCGTATAGTGTGTGCACATAGCAAATTCGAATAGGTTTCATGCTCAAAGTGTTTGAAATACGCACTAGAAACAGGATGTCGCTAATACGTTCAACTCCTAAAAGCGAAGCTTTAGGGTTCCCTAATCTTTTTCTTTTATTTTTTTTTGCAGCGAAAGCTGTTATGAGTTGCAACAAGGGTGCCATAGTTGGCTACTGCCGCCACCTCTGTCCGTACAAGCTATCGGACGAAATAAAAAAAAAACGAAATGGAAAAGATATCCAGGATGGAACGTGGTGAAAACGTGGGACCGCTCCGTGCCAGCCCCGCATTCTACCACTGAGCTTCGGAGCTTTTTTTTTACTTTATTTCCGCAACTTATTACGCAACAAACAAGTAAGAGTAAATTTTAATTACAATACAAACACTGGTTGCCTAAAAAACAAGACAGAAAAAAATTGGCAGATACCACGTACAGTGGGTATCGATGATATGCGAAGCACGAATTAGAAATGTTGATATGCCACTTTAAAATATGCACTATGTTACGAGGTGGAAGTGAATGATGTCGCACATGACTTCCGTCTCATGATTATCATGTTTGGATGTGTCGTCTACCTATGTCATCCATTCGCGTTGCATAATACCAAGTTTGGTACATGTAAACCTAGCGAAACGGCCGCGAGCGCATCATAAGCGTAGCATGTAGTCATGTTACATGACACGCATCTCACGTTTATCATGTTTGCACCAGTATTATACCTTCGTCATTCATTCACCTCCCGTAATACCTAGTTTGGTATAAGTGAAGCTAGTGAAATGGCCGCCAGGGCATCATGAGCGCGGCATGTAGTCATGTTGTTACATGACACGTATCTCATGATTATCATGCTTGCACCAGTCACACACCTTCGGCATCTACTCACGTACTGTAATACAAAATATGGTATATGTGACGCTAGCGAACTCGGCCGCGAGCGCATAATGAGCGTGGCATGTAGTCATGTTGTTACATGACACTCATGTCATGATTTTTATGTTAGGGCCTGTCGCTTGTGTTCGCCATACAATCGTGCTATACCATACCAGTTTTGCAACATCCCATGTGAACGAAACTACCACAAGAGCTGCAGTACCATGAAATGTAAATCATGACATTCATGACATACATGTCATGATTTCCTTGTATGACTAGTCAAATATGTTCTTCATACAGTCACGTTATGTCATACCAAGTTTGATATTGATACCATTATCGAAACGGCCAGGAGAGCTAAAAGTTGTAGGCGGCTAGATAGATCAAAGGCTCAATGTCGCCGAATTTCGCTAAGCAATGCTCCGCATTTAAAACGTGAGAGTCACACTGTGCACCAGCATGGCTAAAGCAAGCTTAGTGTGTCCACATTTGTCGCAGTCTGGACTGAGCCATGACAGTGCTCGAGCCTCTGCACGAAAAAACCTACACTAGCGTTATGGAGAAAAGGACCAGCGTTAACATGCGCAATATAACGTAGTATAGGAGTAAAATAACTGCTAATGAGGTGGTTGGTACCTTGCAAACGTACCTGTATTAGCCTCAAGAGAGGTTGTAGCAGGCTCTAGAAATGGCGCTCTTCTAGTTTTCGATGGGACGGCACTGTACTTTCCGCGCAGGCCCGAAAGTTTTTTTTATTTATTTTTTTCACGTTCTTTTATTATTTTACGACGGTGATGAACTTACGTGTGAGAGGGACAGACGGGCACTTTTTCTACGGAGTCGCCACAGAAATTTAAAGGTACAAAGAATTTGAAAGAAAGTTTTGAAGCTCTGGCTTCAATGCCCAGGTCCCCATTATGCGAAGACAAGTGTGTTACGTATTGGAAAGTACGCTTGCACAATTCGAATGTGTCTAAACCATATGAATGCGCCACGCTTGTCCTGTTCAAAAATGTGAAATAAGGATTTCTATAAATAATATCCCGAATCGTGTGCCCAATGTAGGACTACATGTAAAGCTGAATTAAGGGTTGTATGCATCAAAAAAATTCTAAATGTGCGTAAATACTACGTCAAAAGGCTTATTCATATCTGGGACTACCACACATCACTTAGACAACGCGTTACTTGGACGAGAACCGCGGAGATTCGTCGTGAATATTTTCCACGCGCGAGCGTTAATACCCTATTTGTCAAATGGCTGTCGTTGAGTTTGTCAAGTCACCCTGGTTAACGTAAACAGACTTTCTAGAACAATGCGTAAAGGGAACAGCACGTATTCGCTCGCACGTCACCCGCGTTCACGCAGTAAAAAGTCACTGAAACATGTCTTCATATCCACGAGTCGATGTTACTTGTGGAACAGCCCAAAGAACTACAAGAAAAATAAAATAAAACGCGCAAAGTATCACTTCCGCTGTTCTTAAAGCAAATATTAAACCGTGAATCGATAAAGGCGAGAACTCTGAAAAATATACAGTGGTTTTATCGCTTCGTTATGCACACTGCAAGTTGTCAGCATTACAAGAATAACGTAAGAAACTAAAGATTGCCCTGCAAATAAGAGAATATTCCGGCACCATGATGAGAATCAGTTTTGTTTGCTTTCCTGTAATGTACCGCTTGATGATATTTTTGTATTTTTATCTCGCCATTTATAAGCCAGGCCACCACGTGTTTTTTTTTTTATTTTCGCCATTCCTTCGGCGAATGCGCTTCAATGCACCACTTGAATCTCTCGGATGCCAAACTCGGTTACCGATAATTTATGACGAAAAAGAAAGAGGGTGAATTCAAACATACGCCTCACTCACTTTCATCCCGCACTACCGATCGACGTTCTGCCTATTCTTTCCAGCCATGACATCTGCTCTCCTTGGCAAAATATAGAAACCTCGATTACCTAAAAAACAAGCAAGCGTCGAAACAACTTCGTCTAAGGAAGCCAAGTACTTGCACCAACCTGGCTTGAATAAGCGCGAAATGTAATGCACTCTTATTACGTTCTTCCATTTTTTTTTTCTCTTTCCCTTCAGCAACTTGACGCAACACCGGCTGGGATGAGATAATGAGTAAAAGGATGTGCGCGAGGTCTTGAGCGTAGCTATTTTTGGGGAAGCAATCGAAGCGTGGAAAGCGATAAGCGAGTGCTTCGACGCTGGACAGGCTCTCAGCGCCTAAATTCAGTTACACGGACTTCACCGCTTAATATTGTGCGAAACTTTGCCGATAAGTATGAACCGAGGCTTCTGAAAATAATAAGGCACGTGTGGATCTCCTGCACAAAAGGAGCAGAAATTATGGGGTTTTACGCTCAGTGACAGTGACGACCGGCGAAGTGAGAACAAGCTGTTGCCCGAAATAGGAGTACCGTTAAAGATGAACTTCATTGTTTATCGGGTGTATATGGCCCGATAGTGGAATCGTCTAAATATTATTTTGAAGTAATCTTTCTTTTGTGTACTTTTAGTCATCATAGCACTGTACCCACTGCGTATTCCTAATTTCTCTAAGTATTTCTTGTAAAAATTATACTGAAGAAGCGGGACGAAAATTTAGAGGCCATCTTCAAATAGTGAAATGAAATTCGTCGAAGCCAGTTGCTCCAGGTAGGCACATTTTGAGGCAGCTGATTCACGTAACACCCCCTAGATTATAGCTAAGGCTTTTCCCGGCTGCGGCGGCTGCATTTCCGATGGAGGCGGAAATGTTGTAGGCCCGTGTACTCAGATTTGGGTGCACGTTAAAGAACCCCAGGTGGTCTAAATTTCCGGAGCCCTCCACTACGGCGTCTCTCATAATCATATAGTGGTTTTGGGACGTTAAACCCCACATATCAATCAATTATAGCTAAGGCTTTCACATATTCTCCTATCCCTAGTGCCTACATCACAGCACTTCGACAGAGATGCTTTATAGGCGCTTTCGGGAAACGGGAGAGTGCGTGAACGTTTTACAATTTGTTGGCATATGGCACATCGTATGACAATATAGACAATATAGCACACCGTATGAATTTAAACTATCGCGCTTCTTTTTTTTTTTTTGTGGGCTTCAAACCCCCCGCAGGTGCACCGTGAAGGCCCACTGCCAGAACGCCACCGGGACGTTGGCTGAGAGAAGCAGCTCGGCGCGTTGGCTCTCCCTTGGCTCGAACAAGTGCATCGACTTTCTCGCTGTGCGGCCAGACCAACTGCCCTACAAGTCCATGTCGATGGTGAGAACATTTTTGCAAACACGCCACTGCGATAAAAATAATAAATAACAAAAAATTAAGATCATTAGAGTAGCTTCGCAGCTAGGCGTGCCAAGCCCGAAGGAAGTGCACAGCTGGGAACCGTTCGTTGTTTCTCTTCAGTTGTCATTTACTTTCCTAATCTTTCTTTTTTTCTTCATCTCTTTATTTGTATTTATTTCTTCCTCTTGATTGCTCTTTCTACTTTTCTTACGCCGTTTCCCCTCTCGCCTTCATCATTTTTCACGCTTGGTTCTTATTTCTTTTTATTATAATACGCCATTTTATTTGTGCTACACTAAGCTTACCAGTTCTTTTTTTGATTTTTTTTTGCTCCTGATGATAAGTGATGATCATCAAGGTGCGTGATGAGCAAGAGAAAAAAGAACTTCTTGGAGCGTTGCGCCAAACAACGACGACCGCATACATGACAGCCCGGGTCATGAAAGTGCTCCGCACTCGGGAAAGTGGCATGCGAGATCTGTTGGCTGGTCATAGATGAAATGCACGTCGCAGCAGCTTGTAGAGCGTGTTCTCACACTGCAGGTATGCTATCGTCGTCCAGGAAAAAACACGGTTGTTGCCGAGTTCTAATTTGTTCAGTGTGCATGGAGATAGCAAAAAAAGTACGTTTGGGTGCATCGCGTGTTAGAAGAACGTTAGTGTCGCACGCTGTTCACTTTTTTTCCGCTTAACTGTTGTAATCAGCTTTATTGTCCATCATATTTCTTAGGTTTCAGTTTGAATCATTGTGCTATCAGGAGTTAGCCTTCCGTATTTTTTCCTCGTGTATTTGTGCTCGCTGCTTATTTAAAACACGTATGGATCTTGCAGCAATATTTGTGTATTTATTGTCGCGTTAGGAATATGCACTTAGAGCACTAAACTGCGTGATATCTCCCAGCGCGCATGAATTACGCCATTCGGTGCACCACCACAGAAACGCACATCGTATACGCCACGCCTCAATGGGCGCATATAGACTGCTCATTAAAGGGATTTAAACTACACGGCTCCAAATGAGCGCGAACGGGTGCATGACCCCAGACCACACCGAACGCTACATTGAATATTTAATCTAGAAATGCAAGCCAATTACGCTTTCTTATTTAAAAGATGCTGTTGGCACCTGTAACACGACAGTATTAATTTTAACAGAGAGGGCTAATACAAACGCCTACAAATGAGCAGGCACTGCACATACTAGCGCGAGAGTCAAGAGCGCTTTCTTTTTTTTTAGGTTCTTAGCAGGTAAAAAATTAGCCAAGTTATCTCACAGACATAAAAGTAGAAATTACTTAACATTCAACCACAAAGCATTGCTCAGAGGAAGAGAAAAGAACTGTTTTCGGTAGCTAGATGGCCAACCCGCTGATTCAGGTATATTTAGTGGAAGTTTAATTCAGCGAAAGCCACCATACTTTAGCCAAAGAGTCATCATCAGCCTAACTACACCCACCGCAGAGCAAACGCCTCTACCCTGCTCTGCCAATCAACCCAGCCCTGTGCTTTCTGCTGCCACGTTATATCCGCCAACTTCTTAATCTCATCCTGCCCACCATATTTTCTCTCTCTCACTCACGCGTATGGCTTTTCTTGGAAAATGAACAGCAGTTATCGTGCCTACGCTCAACGTGCCCGCCCCTGGTTCATTTCTTGTTGATTCCAGCTTTGATATCCTTAACTACCATTTCTTCTTTGGCCCACTCTGCTCTCTTCCCGTCTCCTAAACCAGATAATGCAGAATACCATATGGTCACGCCTGTTCATATTGCGTTTTCGGGAGAGCGAACAAGCTTTGTGCTATATGCCAGGTGCTCCACCACAAATGCACTAAAGTTGCGAGCAGACAACGCAAAACACAAACGAACTTTCTGTGCTCCGGTGACATTACCTTCCCACACTTGAGCAACAAGGTAAATCCACTCTGACTAGCCTAGCAAGGCAACAAACTTTCACTGGCGCAACAGCGCTAAACTTCTACGTGATATCGGAGGACTACAAGAGAGCAATTCACCGAGCAATGCAAACACCCCAAGCCAAACAATAACACTGCCGATATAATAGCACAGCAGGAAGTGCGCAATACAGGATCCTGCTCTCGTAGCAGATTATGTATACAGCGCAGCAACAGACACCAGAATGAACGAGGCGGAGCAGAGCCGGCGGAAAGCCCCTCTCCTGTTCTCCTCAGATGTGCAAGCTCCTCCAACCGGCTCAAGTGGTCCCGTGGCTCAGTCAACTCGGCCAGCTCTTCATTTCTTTCTGCTTCCAGATTCTGCATCAACATATTAATTGAGTTAAAGACTCGGCAAAAGCAGGCGCTGCTTTGCGGCTCGCCGCCCGTTAAACCACAGCCAGCTAGCGGGCGGCTCCTGCGTCTTCTTGCGCCCACTTTCGCCCCACGCGCAGTACTTTCCACTGCAGTTATGTATTTCGACTGCAAGCAACGCGGGATATGTATGCGGAGCCCTCCCTCGACGTTATTTGTCTTTTTTGTTTTGTTCTCTTGTACTTATGTCGTAACACGCGCATGTACTTTCTTTGTTGTCACCTTCCGCCTATCTGGCTCATAAATATTCCCCCGATTATCATCGGCCCATAGAGCGAGCGAAGGAAGATTCGTGTATTTTTCATCCTCTATCCCCCCCCCCCCCCCCAGGGCCCCGATCCTAACAGAGCATCGGCCACACTACGGCAACGCATAGAAGAATATTCAGCGTTAGTCGTTTCTCCTATTTTGTTTTTCTTTTGTGCTCTCGGGTGCCGAGACTTGTTCGCTACTAATTCAATTGAGTCTTGTTATGACAGTGGTTTGGGACCTCTCGCCAAATGAAAGCAGCGTAACCTCGGCTCCTCTGGCGGCCTTCGTCGTTCCTTCGTTAGCTTTATTTTTTTTCTACGGACAAGCTAGGGCTTCTGAATCACGCGTGCTTCTACCCCTCGAAACGCTGCGCCCAGATTTCGGTCGACTTGTTGAGTGCCTGCAGGTGCGGATGGCGAGTCCTGTCTGTGCGCACAGCAGCAAAACATTGCTCGAGCCATCCGCCGAGTTAGAGGCGCCGCTCAAACTCAATAACGCCACCATGGCGAGCCGAGACAACAACCGTGGGCTTCGTGCGGCCGCCGTACACCGAAAGCATGCGTTGCCTAGCGCGAAACGTTTTAGAGTAAATAAAGAGCATGCCGGAATTCCGCAGCTTGTTAGGAAGAAAATGCGGTGAGTGGAGTGCAATGGGACGCAGGTGCGAACGCTGTCAGTTGTTCACGCGTAGCGTCGCACTGAAGGCATCTCTTGTTCATCACTTTATACTTTGCCCCTGTTATCAACCACTGCAAGCTGGTGATCTATTTCTTTTTATTGCAAGCCCATAAGGTATAATCTTTCTAGGCAGATATCTTGGTGGCGCTTTTGAAACAGAAGAATAACTGTTAGGCAGCTAAAGATAAAGCATTGTCTGTCGTTATACTTGATTGCACCTCGCCCATAACTCTCTCGCAAGTAGCCATGCAAATTTTCTTTCGGTTTCATTGTTGAAGACGCGTACTATAGAATACGTTGCTGTTCTCATGTACAGATCCAAGTTTTCGTAATCATAGCTATTCAGATAAGTATGCCCTAATAATTTGAAGGAATACTGAAATCACATTTAAAAATGTTTTAACATATATAGGGACGCTCAACTGCTTAGAAGTCGAAAACTGCCCCGCCTCAGTGGTCCAGTGGCTAAGGTACTCGGCTGCTGACCCACAAGTCGCGGGATCGAATCCCGGCTGTGGCGGCTGCATTTCCAATGGAGGCGGAAATGTTGGAGGCCCGTGTGCTCAGATTTGTATGCATGTTAAAAACCCCAGGTAGTCAAAAATTCCAGAGCCCTTCACTATGTCGTCTCTCATAATCATATGGTGGCTTTGGGACGTTAAACCCCTTATATCGATCATTAGAAGTCGAAAACTTGTGTAGCCGCAGTCGTATACGAATCTGCAACAAACACAAAACCGCAAAATTATGTTGTTGTTTTTTTTCAAGCGATGCCGTAATAACAGTCAACTGCCTTCGAGGAGCCAGTTTTTGGGAAGGAGTAAAGTGATCGGCAACGTGTCCGACGCTCGTTTTGCATCGCTACTCTCACCTCGGCGGGTCACTCGCGCTGACCTTGTGCTTTCTTCAGTGGGATGTGAACACTACGTCAGCGTCATTCTCATGATTGTATTTCATTCTGGTTTCAAAAAAAGATTCTAGTTATTTCGTTTATTGTGCAATCATTAGCACAAAGAAGAAACGCACCGAAGACGTAGTAAAGCTCCAGTTCATGCAGCTTACTTTAGGTGCTCGTGTACGAACGATTAGGTATTCTGTTCCCAAAGGATTGCTAACTGAACCATAAGAAAGGAGGAAAATAAAACGAGATCCATACTCTCTGTGACGAGGCCATGTCTGAGGCCGACAAGCGTGCAAACGGAAGTCCTTATTGAAAGAGTTATACTCCCTGTCCCTCAACTCTTTCACCCCTCCTCCTGCACTCCCGTTTAAGCTCGTCAGCTGCATTCCCAATACTAGCACACTTCACACAGGAGGGCGCAACCTTCGCAAAAAAGAAATGGGAAGAGGAAAAGACATGCGCTGCTTCGCTCACTCAGCTACGCGTCACTCGAGCAAGAAAGCTTGTAACGCACGCGTGCTTTTCTGCAGCAAGGGGCGAGCCGATCCAGCCAGGACTGATGGCTTGGTGTGGCTCGGCTCGAGGCTCGCTGCCGCGCCGGCGTGCACCCTTAATTGGGAGTGACAGTTTCGCAAAAGCGTGCATAATCGAATTTGATTGGACGAAGAGCGCCCGCCGACGCACGGAGATGAGGATGACACTGGCGGTGCCATATGTGGAAGCACTGCCACCGATGCAGACAGCGTTGCAATAAGCTTCGCTCTCTCTCTCTCTCCCACAGCACACTTCCCTTCAACTACATTACCCTCTCTCCCACTTCGCATTCCACCCTTCAGCGGATGTTCACGGAACGTTGCCCTACGCAGCATAGAGCGAGGGAACGACATGCAAAGGGTAAACGCCTGCCTGACTTTTAATGAAAAGGACGGGCTCGCGCGCGACCAGTGTGCGGAGCCACGGAGCCCTTTCAGGCGTGCATAAAACTGTCTGAAGACGCGTACTTCCGCGACCTCGCCGCCTCTGCAGAAAACGGCGCCCGGCTTACTTACGAAGGTCCCCGCCTAAACCAACTCATTGGCAATGGCGCTGTCGCTTGACTTATGCGAGCACTTGAGCAGCCTTAGGGTTGCGAACAGCTCTAACAGTTCCGTGTGGAAATACATGCCTGAAACATGCGCGCCAAAGTGTTAACCGCAAGGGTCTACAAGTGTTCATGCTATATTTATAGCATCTCTACAAACGCTTTTGACTTTTACGGAGTGTATTGCTTGCGATGTTCCGTAGCTGGAGTACTTCCGGTCGTGTTTCCAATGTTGAAGCTCACGTTTTATTCTTGATTGTGCAGCAGTGCTGCGCAACCACAATAAGATGGGCGACCATTGCAAAAAGAGAGAAAAAAATTGTAGGGAAATACAGGCACGGAGGTTAACCAGTTTAGGACAAACGGTTTCCTACCCTGCACATGAGAATGGGATGAGAGATATTGACATATGTAGAGCAAATAGAAAGAAAAATGACACATAATACAGCACCCGCAGTGTCAGTAACTTTTGCGTGGTACGTGAATCACTGTCACAGAAGCTTGTCTAAATCAGTTTTTGTTAAAAACATAAGTAGCACCTTCGCCGTCTTCAGCTGCGATTTCTTCTATCGGACGACACGTAAAAACTGCTTCAACTGGTCTATTGTGAAAGTGCGTAGAGAGGATGCCTGCGACTTCCTCTCAATATTACAATCTAGACAGTCGCAACGAATGGGTTGCATTGTCTCCTTGCAAAGATAGGCATCGCAAAGAGTGTTGTCGGCCATTAGAATGAAAAGTGAATAGGATTTTGCGAATTCTACCGCTAGTCATAAACCATACTGCAAAGTGGCTTTTTTGCAATGAAGCCCACTTGGCATACAAAGGTGCATGAAAAAGCAACGGCAGTGTCAATTGCCCCAGTTAACCTGACTACTGGGCGTGCACAACTCAGAGATTGAAATCTCCTGTAGAACTCGAAGTCTGCTGCTAGCGTCGGATCTTGGAAGTAGTATGGACTCTTCCTTTGCGCCTTTAACTGCCCGAGTCTCGCTGCAACTGCGGTTGTGTCAGCATGTTACAAAAGCACTACTATGTGAGCCGAGGTGTACTGCACTTAATTATTTGTAGACAAGCACGAACATCGAGCAAAAGCTCATCAATGGGTGCATTCGTGTGGTACATTGGAAACTGAGCATTGCAAATTGTCTATATACCCCCCTTACAACAGAAATTGGGAACTGACGAAAAGCTTTTTGTGCAGCTTGAGCTCGCCTGTAGTGAGAACTCAAAGTTCACAAAACTCGGTTACGGGTGAAACAAATACAACCAAATAGAATGGATTAACCTCATCAAAGCTTCAAGTCACAACAGCGGGAGCGTTTTGTACATCGTCTTCGACAGTGTTTTCTCTTGAGGGGTGCACACCAGTGTTGCACCGTGGCCGGGGAAGGAGGAGAGCACTGGTGTAGCCTGGGCGGCGGCAAGTGCTGCTGACGCTTGAGGTGGGGAAGTGCCCTTTTTGCGCCCCCCAGCCGACGCCCATGGTTTTGGGCGTTTGGCTTCTTACACGGTTGTTCGTAACTTCCTATCAGCGCCGAAACACACAGCCTTCTCCAAAAGTTTACAAAGCACGGTATTTGACAAAAACCTTAATATTTGCACATTATTGGTGCGCGTTATTGTGTTGATACAGCTTGTCAGAACACCATGCATGCAGATGTCCTTCTTACGGTTGAGAATGGCTAGCAAACTCAATGTTCTTTCAACTCCCACGGTACGCAAAATTTAATTGTTCGTATGGGTCTCGCGTAAACAAGTGAGACGCAGAATTTCTGAGATATGGTTGAAGGTGGCTAAACGCCCGAAATACTTCCCTATTGTTTTGCCAGAACTGCAGCCTTAGAGGCAGAAAGTACTGGCTTCAGTAGCTTTCCTCAAACTTCGAATCATAATGTCTCGGAAGTCGCATATGCTATATAAACTCCGGCCACAGTGACTGACTGCATACTCGAGTACTCACACAGTACTCGCCTTCTCTCTTTCACTTCCTAGTCCTTATCTTCTTACCCCTCGCGATGGGCAGGAAACCGAACGCTCACCTGTTGACTACTCCGTGTAGGGATGGCCGACAGCGCTCTTTGCGGCGCCAGTTGTGCCGAGGAGACTTAACAGCTTACCTTGTACAACTGTCCTCGCTACGCTGTTAAGAGACAATCCCACTATATCACTCTCGCTAGACTTGGCAACAAAGAGGTGTCACTAGCAGCTATTCTCCAACATCATGCTGAAAACTCCTCAATAATTCAAGCAGCAAGGCATTGCTAAAGTTCCTAAGAACAACAGACTTGCAAAAGCCGCTGTAGACTCGTAATGGTGGCGTATACCACACTAAGGGTTATGCCAAACTGATAAACATGCCGGTCTATCCTCTGTCTTGTTTTCCTTTTTTCTTGTTGTCCCACCCCCCCACCCCCCTCTCTTTCTCTCTCTGCTATTATTCATGAAACGGCATCATTAAATGAACCACGTCACGAATAATGAAATGTTGCAGGTGGACTTGGTGATCAACCAGCTTCCGCAACTTCCCTATGGCGCCCACTACCTTTGCGTGTACGGCAGCAGCGCTCCGATTCAAGCACGCGTTACGCACTTGGGCCTCGCCTGCATGTCTCCGCTGGTTGCAGCCAGACCACCCATCCCGCCAGGAAAAGGTGCGTCGGAGTCTATGCAGCAAACGCAAGGCGAAAATAGCTTTTTTTTTAGCTACTGAGAAGAGGAAAGTAAGCACTAGAATTGTTTCCACTCACCATTGTAAAAGATAATTAACCGCTTCATCAGCGCTGGCTACGCTTGCGTACACAATTTGTTTATGCTAGGTGAGTCGACTTGTGACCAAAAGAGAACAGAATACACTGTTTGTTTGATCAATTAAATCTTCTGCACAGTCAATATGACTTGAAATAAACCAAATCAATTTAAGATGAGTTTATTAAGTCATGTATGCAAAAGATGCGTACATAATAGTTAGACCGATCGCCTACGTGGCTAGTAGCTGGTACAATACAGAAAATACATAAAAGCTAAGCAGCGCACATGATTCGTCATTGAAATGATTGATTTTGAAAGTTTAAATGATGCACAATTTACGTATGATAGGTAATCACAAATCGCTAGACAAGAAAAAAGCGCTTTCAAGAAAGTTTAAAGTTACACATAGTTTTTATTTGCGGAAACACAGTGTTCCAGGTTTGACCTCCGAAGAATTTAACAATAGTTCGCCATAAACATTGTTGCAGGGAGGAAGATTGATATTTCACTGACGTGTTTGCCTAGTGTTTGCACGCGGTAAGGTAAACCTGGTGTTGTGTAGGGGGAAGTTTGTATACAGTAATGTGGCATTTTGTGAACTTAACCTCAGTCTGCAGCGTATTACTGTAGCCAACCACTTTTGTGAAGGCACTACAATGTTAGACATGTCGTTCGACGTGCGGCGTTTCAGAACCAACGTCAAGAGTATTGCATTTCTTTTCGCCAATTTAATGCAACTGAAAACTAATTGCGAACGCATCAGGAGCTTATGACTTCATTTTTTATGTCAAGATTAAACATGACTGACCATATAATGTGGAATATTTATTTATATACAAATTAAAGTTAATTAGACTGACAGAAACCCCTCTACGTCAATTTTTTAATGTAATATTGAGAAACTTAGAATTGTGTTATCTAAATTTTTGCATTCCTCAATTGTACATCACAGTTCGCGCTTGAAGGAAATAAAGAAATGAACATTCATATGGTGCTTTCACGATAACATAACTAACAGACTAGAAGATAAAAACAACATAAATTCCCACTATTGTCGTTTCAGTAGATCCTGTACGTTTCCAGGCATTGTACATGCCTGTTGTTGAACCATGATTTCCAATCTAATTTTTCAGCTTGATGTTGTTCTTGATAAACAATATTTTAGCGAACATTCACAAGACTCTAGCGTAACAGCGCCCAGTGAAGTAACAGTGTGCTCAATTGGGACAACTGACGGCATTCCCCTTTCGCAAGTAATACTACATCATTCATCATACCATACTAATGATTCCATTTTGTAAGGTCGAATACTACTGGCGCCATCACTCATATATAAATGACAAAAAAAGACTTCTTTACAACTATTCCAACTATCAGCTTTTTAAAGGTATACATTTATAGGAGCTCTAATTGTTCTTTATATTTGCTTTCTAAAGGCGTGTGAAGAAATTACATTTTTGATGCTAATAGCTAAACAATGATTATACGTTAGATTGATGCTGATTTATTCGTCGCAAATTTCTTTTTATCCGTTTCCGCTCAGATCACGTCACTGTGGACTTGGCGGTGCGCTCAAGTGAGACAGACACCGATTTTATTCACAGAGAGTTTGTCTTCTTCGACTGCAGTGTTCACAAAACGTACGTCCATCCAACGTTTCACGATTGTACAACATAATGCCAATTTTTTTATTGTATGCTTGTGCGCAATATTTTCCAATTTTGTTTTTTTTGCCCGTCAGTATTATAAAAACACTGAATAGCGCATATTCGTCAAATTTGATAGAAAAAAAAGCATACAAAGAGCTTGTACACGTTAAGCGTCTGGTTCAGGAAAAAAGTCAAATTATGCAGTTTGGTAATGTCACCCGTTCTGTTCTAGTGCCATAGTTCAGTGGAGTGGGTTACTCCACTGATGTCAGCTTTTCCAACTAGAAGATGCACGCATCATGTACAACATGGATAAAGCATCCGGTTAGCTCGTGTTGTTTCTCGAAAAAGGAATTTATTTCGATGAACGTGGCTACAGCGATTTTTATTAGTAGTGCAATCATGCAATCTAAAGCGTGCAATCGACCAGTTTTCTATTTCGCTTACATACGAAGTCCAGAAGAGTGGTAAGGAGGCCGAGTTGTGGATGATCCATTAAGTGACTGCCCAAAAAAAACGAATGGAAACACAGACGAAGAGAAAAGTACAAACATGAGCAGGTGCTTTTTGCGGTCACTTGAATTGCCTTGTTTTTGGAATAAAGCTTCTGTTATAGTCTGCGCCTGTTTGTGCTTTTTTTTTCTTTCTCTGTGTTTCCTTTCGTTTTTCGCGCAGTTACATAATGCAAAACAATTCCGCTTTGAATCGTCTCAAAATCACTGCTTTCCCAGGTGCAAGTCCTGCGTGATGAGCTCATGGCCCTGCAACTGGTGCCTCCACGAGAATTTGTGCACAAGCAACGCAACGGACTGCGCACGCCGCGTTATCATTGGAGAAAGCGTACGTTTCTCTATTTACTTTCTTAGTTTTTTTCTTTAGGAGTTCCAAAATCAGCTCTTCAGAATAAGTAGGAAGGCCGTCGTCAAAGCCCACACTAAATTTATGGTCAACAGATTTGATACTGTCTAATCTTCAAGTCTGTGTTATATAAAGCTTCTCGTGCCCTAATGTAGGGACAACAGAAAGTATAACAACGCACATGTGCATGTACTGTTTTTACTTTCTGTAGTGCCCCTGTATTGAGGCGGTGAAAAAGTTACGAAATGAGTGACAACGAATGAGCCCAACTTGGTGCTCTGCTGCACCAAGTGTCTATACAGCCAGCATTAGGGAGGAGGTGAAAAAAAAAAGAAGGTTCACCTCCTCATCTTCACGAATTATAAACTGGTTAACGTATCACCAAATGCAATGCCGACCTTGCTTTATGAAACGTGAACCAGGGCTGAGGCGGTCAAGTAAGCAGTGAGCTTGCAATGCGAAATATAAATTGGCTGCTAAAAGCCGAATGCTCGGCTATAGTTTACAGACACGCAAACGTACATTGAAAATCAGGATATAGAATCGAAATATATCAACTAAAAGGTGGAAACAATTTATGACTTGTTGGCGTCGTTACAGTGGTTTTATTTTTGTCCATGATGACGCAGTCCTAAGATAAAGTATCGTGCCTTCAATCTTTCTATAACACTTGCTAACCATTTTTCTAATAAGTCCATTGATAAGGTGCGTTTCTAGATAAGCCACTAAAGCAGAAGCGTCTCTGATGCAGCGTTATTGACGGTCCCTCGAACACACCTATAGTTAAAGTACTATCCAAAGCTTCCGCAATACAATTCATTGCAAAAGCAGGGCCTGTTCTGTGGTCCATACCCCATGGATAAACTCCAGCTTTATTCTGTGAACGAAACTGCATAATAAACCACAGGTTTATTTTGTGGACTACGCCAACAAAGACTTGTCTTGTAGATCATGTGACTACGCTGCACACGCAAATGGCTGTACTACATAATCACCTCTCGCGACGACAGTTTCTTTCACGAATGGCAAGATTTGTTTGCCGTGATGTAAATGAGACCGTACCAGAGAGGCTATATCCGTACAAAGGGCACCTGCATCCATCGATGCGAGATTGAAAAAAGACGTGGAGCAGAATTGTATGCGTGAAGAATTCGAAGGGCGAAGCCCGCCTGTGTGGTTATGAACACTGTGGTTGTGGAACACGTATTCAGTTTCGCAGACTCACCGGAACAACTTGGATCGCTCGCTTAATACGAAGTTGATTTTTTCTTATAGTTTATCTGACATGTATAAACGGATCTCACGATCTAACCCGATTTGCCTGGGAGACTTTCGGATTTCGAGCAGTCCTCGCGAATAGGTGCTGTCATAAATTACCTATAAAACAGCGTCTGCACCACCGCAAAAAAGATAATAATTACGACGAAGTTCAGCGTTAAAACATTTTCTGGCCATGATCCATAGACTGCTGAACGTTAAAGTCACTTTCACCGTTGCACAACAGTGTCGTGCAAAAACAAAAGCGCAATAAACGCGGTCCGGTCTTCTGGTTGCCAAACACGGCACATTTTGCGGCTGAATTACGCACGCGTGCACCCACCACCATCAACGTCATCGTCTGAAAACTTAGCTGAAACGTCTGAAGGTGTGCTATATCCCGTGATCAAGGCTTGTTCAAATAGGTCACGAAAGCTCAGGCGAACAGCGGTTCAGAATGTAGTGCCAGCGTCATTAGCATGGCGAGTTATGGGAGCCGCGACTGAAGCGTGACTATGTGTGGAAGGAACATACACTAATAGTGCAAAACCAAGTTTGATTCTAAGTCGGAGCAATAGCTATGTTTTACAAATGACGTTTCTATCTGCCAACAATATTGTGCAGGTGTAATTAGTGAATAATTAATGGCAGTTTCTTTATTATTATGAAAATTATTTTTTCTTGTGCCTTGTGCCCACGCAATCATTACTCAGTGCAGCCGTTGCATGGAAAGGCACACTCGTAAACTTCGTCCACAATGACATTCCCCCTCACGTGTCTTAGTGTGCCACACTTTCTTGCGTTCTCTGCTGCGTGCGGAATAATGAGATGCGCTTTGTTGTTGGTGAACGGCTCGAGTGCAGTGTCCAACGGGCAGCGGAACGATGCACATTACGCTTAACGCCGAGTACCTTCGTCGGTACCTGTGGAAACTATGTGCTATGCAAAAATCCAGTAGCAACAAACGCATGCCTGGCGCCTCATGTGTTAAGTCAAGATGAGAAACAAGGGCGATGGTTTGGAATACAGTACTCTTTGGGAATTCATCCATCAGTATTCCTGCAGCCCGGTTTCTTTCTTGAGTATGCAGTTGGTACTATTATTTGCGTTATCAGTGAGCAGATTGCCAAGTTGTCTATCACGCTACAATTCGCATGTCTGCATTCGCATACTATGCGGTATTTCATCGGAGCACAATAAAAAAAAACATGACGGAAGTAGTGCCCGCAGACTCTTGTGTGAATAAACATTGGGTGTAGTGTAATAAACTTGAGTTATTGTTAAGATTGAATAAAACTGAAGTGTCATATATTTGGCGTGATTAGGCGTCATTTATTCTTGTTTAAACAGAAGAATACAAGCATTGTGCATGCTAAAGAACCTTCGTATGTGTGAACGAAATAAGCAACGCTGCAGATATGGCAGTTATACGCTGTTCGTTGCTTTATTACGCCTGCAGAAGGTGCCACGAAGGCCTATTAAAAGTTTGAAGATCAGGTTTCTTGGCAAAACAAAGACAAAGTGACCGGTAATACACTTGAATAGCACAATCTAGTCATGAGTCGACGTTAAATTATCTGGCGTTGAATCGAAGCGCACTCGTGAAGGACTCGCCTGTGATCGCCTTAGCGTGAGTCCTTAGCGATCAGGGGTCTATGAAAAGTAATTTGAGGTCAAATTTGGAATAGTGCACACAAAATGGCGTGACTTGTTTACCAACTGTTCCGTCAAATCCGCTTTATTGTTTGTTCCACAGGAAGCGTTCTTTGCTCACATAGATACCTCTAAGCCCCATAAACCATCGAAAAATCAAACACAAGTTTCTGAATGTAGGACTTTCATGGAGCCTTTGACACTAGTTGTATCTACCTTGCCATGATAGCTAGATATGCATCATGTTAACCTTAGGACGCTTTTTTGCATTATATTAGCGTACTGCGGCAAAAACAACGCAATTTGAAAGTGATGAATTGAGGCTACAAAATTTTAAAAACGCCATTTTTGGCCCACAAGTTCCCATTAGGCAGTGGCGTTGACGCTGCTTTGTTTTAATATATACGGTTTCACCCATGCAATCATCATAATTACTCGAAATGTGTGTGTCCCGCGGAAATCTTAGTGCCCTGCTTTACATTAACAGTTATGTACTGTGGTGAAAGCAAATTAAGTGCCTCGCACACGACAGATTAGAGTGAAAAATTTTAAGATAGCCGTATTTAGTTATTATTATACGCAGGACTTTTTCTGCTTCAGTTCACAACTACAAGTTTCTCCACTGCTCATAAAAAGTAACTGCACATGTCAGGTAACAAGCACACCAAAGCTGGGCTCCACCTTTGCCTTTCGAACCTTTCACGCATATGTGTCATATCAATCTCACATCACTAGCTGTACACCGATGCTTTATGTCTGCGTACATAACCTCCTTAGTCAGGACCCATAACGGCAAGGTAATCTTTCGATGCGCGAGAGCAGCCATCGACAAGGAAGGAGGGCGCAGTGCTTAATCTAAGGGCCTGGCCACAGGCTATAGATAAACCCTGGGACAAACCACCGCATTCATATCATTCGTGACAGAAAACCATCTTCAAGAGAGCTAGGTGAGTTGTTTGGGCTGCGGAGGTTACAGCCTGAGCATGGTCTACAAAGATGAATTTGATGTGGTAGTCCGGTTCACAAAATAAAAGTTTACTTAATTTCGTGGTCTGGTCCACAGAACAAATTGGAACTATAGTGTGTAGTCTAGTGCCCATAAACCGTCAAAAAAAGGTGGGCTGTTTATGCTGCGGCTACAGCGCGTCCATCACGGCCCACAGCGCCCAAGTACATTGTAAAAAAGAGCGCCAAAACAACAAGGAAGAGACAGAAGAAACAGAAAAGAGCACTGAAACGCCGTCCTTTGTTCTAATAATTGCCCTTAAGCAATGGCACTGGCACTGTTTTTTGCATCATTTATGGCTGTGCGGTGGCATACAATCGAGAGGATTACTCTAAATTTGAGTTTCCTGCGCAAATCTTGTTGCAGCGCTTTTTTCTGTTTCTTCTGTCGCTTCCTTGTTGTTTTCGCTCTGTTTTTTTTTTTACTGTGAATACGCATTAAGAAGCTCAAGTTCACGCACTTCTCTCGCGCTTCGGGTGGTGCATAAAATAAAGTTGTAGTTTATTTTGTGGGGTGATCAACAAAATAAACGTGAAGCTTACTCTGCGCTCTGGTCAACAGGATAGACACTGCACATTGTAAATGTTCCACATTAAGCGTTAGTTTTTATCATATATATCTTTAGCTCATCGAAGGCGCTCTTTGTTCTACTAGCAATTATGAGGTTATCCAAGCATTTTTTTTCTATCTTTGTTACCATAGTCTCTACATAAGAATAGGCACTAGATTTAGCTTTGTCCTTTCTCCACCTCTCTCTGCACCCTTGCTAGCATCCGCAGTAGTAATCCAGTATTAGATAGAATAATCAAGCTTGGCGTGTTGACCTTCTTATCCATCTCGAGTTAAAAGGAGAGTTTTATCATCCATGAGATTTCATGTCCTCTTGCAGAACTCACACAACTCGCTCATCAAAGGTCGACAGCACTGTCCAAGTTTCAGCATCGACGATGAAATTCTCCTCCCACATGAGGCACGCAAGGAAATCGCCGTTGAAGTAAGAAATATACTGACACCCCTGGTAAGTCAGTTTTTTAAATGTTCTGCTAAATTCGTTAAAATAGTACCCTATATACATATTAAACTAGAGTAATACGGTGCTAACGTCTAGTAGGCACACCGCAAACTTCACTGCTTCAAACCGCGGTGAGAAGTACCATGAACATAATGAAGACATCGTCACTCGACAGTCACTCTAGGCGAGTTCCAAAATAGAGAAATTCCGATTCCGATTTCAAAGAAAAATAACAAACTAGCTGCGGCAGTAGATCGGGTGAGGTCACTGAAATTGTATGACAACGCTTTCCTGGACATTTATGAGTAGTCGACAGTCGACCATGCCGTTGCAATGTTGAGTCGGTTGTTTTTGGGCATAATTTTCATTGTTTTTTTTTTGTAGGTGTTGTCTTGAACAAAAACTGCGAAGCCGACCATTTTCCGAAGCTATTGCACTCTCCCCAAACTCTCTGCCAATGCGCGAAAATTTCAAATTTCTTGCCAATTAAGAATAATGCGAACGAGGCAAGTTCATATCTAACCCTCTCAATAAGGCTTCATTACGCCATCGAGAGCTCAATATACGTAATAGAGTGCTTCCCAGAACTCCCTTTTCGAGAGCGTACAACGCGGATAAAAGCCTACAAATGCGTTCGGAGACATAGGAGCCGTCATTTGCGTCGCGTTCCTTGAAGCTTAAATTGATGCAGCCGTTGTTTCAAGGGTATTGATTTATTCCTAGCGGCAAACCGAGCTAATGGCCTGGAAGGAAGTCATTTATTCTCTTTATGCATATAAAAAAAATAGAAGGCCACTTTTCTACGCGAGTTTCCCTACACGCCGTTGTACGTTTCTTTTCTTTATGGTTTCAGCCGTAAGCGAAGAAGAAGATGTAGGAGAAAAGGGTGTTTGATTAATGACGTTTTTCACGCGTTCCGTGCTGGGGCTTCTTCTAGACTTCTTCGTGTCATTTATAATAAAAGAACATTCGCTCGAGGTACTTGAGATTGAAATACTTACCAGACAAAAATAGGAGACGGCGAAGCATTCATACTATTGGATCAGTTCAATTTGTGCTTTTTTTGTATAAAATTTCTGACTATAGACACTATTCAAGGAGCATCGGTGACCTTGCGAAACTGAAAAACTATTAAGCGAGAAAATGCTGAAGTTGCCTCACAAAATTATCTGGCTACATAATCTGAGTTGTGGCAACTTAGTGGCTGAATTCAAGTTCGCCGTAGTATTACATAAATCAGTGCATTTAGGCCAACCAGCTAATCTACTCTGACACCTAATTACTTTCTGGCAGTGATATTTTTTATTGACTTGTAGGTTAAGAGAATAGTATACATGATACGCGGCGTGATGCTGATTTGTGCTTGTTATCTATGTTACGAAATGTATTGCGCTCAGGAGAAGACTGTAGGATTGGGCGGGTTGGTACGACATGATAATGAGTGCAAATCAGTGCAATTAATCGACACGGCGGGACAGAAGAAAGGACACAGAGCGTGAAGATTCCAACAGTTTGTTCTGCTCAGAAGAAACCTTGTTTCTTCCAGTAAATTTCCGTAAGGGATTGATGAATAGCTAATATGAGAGAGCTGCGCTGGCTCACGAAAAAAAAAACAAACTCGGCGAAATTTGACTGTATAGAAACTACTTATACCTCCGCTTTCTTTTACATTTTTTACGACAGGAAGGCTTTCAATGCATTGTCGAAATTGAAGGTGCCAGGGAACGAGTGTTTGCTCGACTCCGAGACAACAAAGTCATCTGCACGGAAAGCATGGTAAGCATCAAGGAGGGAGGCATGTGTCCGCTTTCGTTCGGCGACAATTGGATCAAAGCGTGGGCCTACGTGTATACGTGTGCATGACAACGCAATCGAAGCATATTTTATTGGATAGTTGAAACGCTGAGCTTTATGAAGCCAGTGGGTCTCCTGCAGAATGTTGACTACTGCTGGTTGTTTGCGATATTTGTGCATCTCTTGCTGAAGTGAGACATGAAATTTAGTGTTCACTACGCTGCAGCAAAATGTCTTTAGAGCCCTTTCAGAGCTACTCTGTAGGTTATACATCAAGCATATTTTCCTAATGTGTAGTGGTGGTAACAAAGCTGTCTACGAAATAGATGATATGACACGTTGGATTAAGACGAAATTAAAAATGAGCAACAGTTTCAAAGGCATGAATGTCGGAAGCGTACAGGCACCTAATAGAAACAATAAAAATAAATAAAGTGCGAATGCTTGAATCCCTTTGAAAAATTATTCTTCGGTCGTTATTCTCAAATGGGACACCAGGTTTTGAAAAGAAGACGGGGGAAAGAAGCGGAGAGGCACGTTAAGCGAAGTGCACGTGAAAGTACAAGCTTGCTCTCAACGGCCATCGAGCAAAGCCCGCAAAGTCTAGCTCTCCATATTCAATAAAAAAAAAGAAGGAAAGTGAGGCATCCGGTGAAGAAGGAGGGCAGCAACATACAATAACTGTGGTAGCAGCTGTACGGCACAGTCATCAACTGCAGCAGCGTCTAGGGCTACAGCCTGCACTGTTGTGACGCCACGAGGCCAAACGACTCTGACTTGCTACGGAGCGGCGAAGAGGGGAGCTCACTAAGGAATAAGCTGCTTGTACTGGCAGAGGCATCCCGTGGCATCTTTGTGCTTCATCATTGCCTTTATGCAGCGCTGCTTCTTGCTTCCAGTGAAATAGTTTCGCCTTGACACTGCCCCTCGTCCCACACTCCCATGCAACTCTCCCGTTCCAGAACGCGACCCGAGCCGCTCGATGAACGGCAAGGCTTGCATCTCGCTTCCTCACGCCGTATCACAGTCGAGGAAGCAGGAGCGGCGCGCTAAGGAGATCAGAAGTGCGCTCCCTGAACCGATAGTTCCGTGCAGCATCACTTTCCCGATTGGGCGCAGTCATGCAAACTAAAATCGCAGCCGTCATTCTTTCTTCTCTCTTTGTGAGCTACCAGACTACAAAAGTGCAGCAACGACAATATCCACGACTGTTTAAAAGCCAGCTACTTTCACAAAGGAGGACCAAGACGATCTAACAAGAGGAAAACCAGGTCGAGAACAAGGATGCGGGCTGCTTTCGGGTGAATTTGATGCTAGCCAGGAGTCGTGTGCTCTCAGTACCGCATTGATATGGCAAAGTTAGAAAATCCTACGCGGGCTGATGTCTGGTCGCGGTTCAGAGAATGGAAGAAAGTAAAAGTGAGAAATCAACAAACTCTGAGTTCACGTGCGATTGCGTAACACAGTGGCATCATCGCATTATAGGCATCGTTCTCTCCCTTTCTTCTCTGTCTCTTATTGCTTAGCATGTGTCGGCAGCGTTTTACTGCGCTACTTCGAGCTTGTAGAGTACACGTGAATTCACAGGGCCGCTTTTCACGAGAACGGTTCTTACTATGACGAAATAGTATGAAACGGATGACATGGCCCAAATATTTCGCGCGTTCCGCACGTAGCATCGGCCACTCTTGTAACGTTCGCTGGCGAAATATGTAGATGCAAGCGAAAGTGCTGATAATAAATAGTGAAGGTAGCAAAGAATAGAGAACACAGATCACGTGATATATATTGGACACACGCTGTCACACCACAAAGTCCAGCTCGGTAGATGGTTCTTTTTCCACTAATTTTGTAATACCTAGGGAGCCACCCGATGAAAGCATTAGTACGTAGAAAACGAAGTAATGCAACAACGGTGTGCTCTTGTAAGGAGTCGTACCTGCAGTGAAGCTGTGCACGCAACTCGCTGACAGGCATTGTGTCAGAAAGGGGTAGGCGAAGAGAAGACGAACGAATGAGGCAAGTTAGAAGGGGTTAAACAGGAAGAGATAGAGGAGAGGGGCGTGTCCCTGTTGCCACATTCGCCCAGCGCGCTCACGACAGCACAGCTGGGCCGAAACGCTGCCCGATGGATAATCGATACGCTGTGTCGCAGAATGTAGTTAGGGAGCCATTCTTCTTAGCCGCGAGCGCCACCACAGGGCGCCCTTGTGGGCCGAGCTCTCGCCCGATGTCGCGCCGCTATTTGGTCCCCTATCAGGCGGAGAATGAGCGAACCTTGCTTTCTTGCTGTCGGCTCTTGACTGCGCGACATCGCGCTTGCCGAGAGCTCGTAAGTCAACCTGTTCAGTATGCGCGTAAGGAGAGTGCTTAACAGCCGCCGTTGGCGGATCTTATCGAAATAAAGAAACAGGTCCGTATCTGCATCAAGGCCAATGATCTGCTCTGTGCGGGATAAACAACCATGCAACGTTGTTGGCGTCCGGAAATAAGAGGAAATGTACAACGGAGTGGGGGATTGAAGGGAGCTTCGTGCCTTAGAGTCTCGAAGAAAAGAGAGGACTGAAGAAACGTTAGTAAACGAAATGGGGACAAATGGCAAGTGGTTAATTAATCCATTCATTACTTCGCTCGCTTAGTTAGCTTAGGGCCTTACAAGACGCTTATGGAAAGGGCGTTAGCTAAATACTCGAGAGCAATCACTCTAACACCATTTGGTCGGAAGGGAATGCGGGCGCTCCGAGGTAGAAACTCACACCAGCAAAAAGTTGGGAATTAATAGCGGCATTTCGTAATTGCTCACGCAGAAAGACGAAGAGAAAACTACTCAAACAGTTATAAACATGTAGGCTTTATAAAAATTATGCATTCCGGAAAAACACCTGTAGAGAACCAAGAAAAAAATTAAAACTAATTTATGTTTATACGGTCGAAACTTACGATGTTCAGCGTAGACTGACGAAGAAGTTATTTATGGTGCAATAATAAAGCCCTGCCGGACGAAAATTGATCCGTATGGCTCACCAATTGCAATAAAAAGGTGGGCAATAGATGCTTAATAATATTTCAAAGCCATGCTGCTTGCTTTAAGTGCAAAGCTGTAGATCTGAATCGGTTCCATGTTCTTCATAACATGCATTTTCCGTATAGGCGAGCTCTGCTCCTACGCATCGTTTCATATCCCACGCAAGTAATTCTTTCACAGTCGCCTGGACACACGCATGAAGTTCCCACCAGTTAATAAGTTTTTATTAGCACTAAGACAATCTTGCCCCGACCATACAGCGTCAAATATCTGAGCACGAGTCCCATAACATATTGACGGTGTTGTTCTGCCAGCACCACTGCGCGCACCACAGAAGTTAAAGTAAATCATGGTGTTTTACGGGTCAAAACAGCAATATGATTACAAAATATGCTGTAGTGCAGGGCTGCCGATGTCTTTCGAAGATGCGTTACTCTTTAATGTGCACCCAAATCGCAAGCGCACCAGCGTTTTTAGTGCTTCATTCATCGAAATGGTGGTGCGGCGTCATCGAACTCAGCGGAGCTGCGCCATGGCCACGACGGCCACATCAGCGGGTGTCCTTATGGGAAAGCTGAGCCACAAATACGAGAAATTCTTGCCTACCTAAGCTTTATGAAACGCATCCTATGACTATTTTGGCGCCTCATCGTCTTTATTATAGCGCTGCGTTTCGGCATCCACACAGCAAGTTGTGCTCTGATGAGCAGCTCAGTAAACACCGCGGGTTCCTGCTGCTACCACGCTCGAGATAGCGAGCATTAGCGCGTTATTTGTGTCCTGGACGGTGTTTCGATTGGCAGCAGCTTTCTTCACCCCTTCGGCCCTGCAGTAATTACGGGGAACGCAGCAGCACTCGTGGGTTCCTCACACACAAGTGTCCCAAAGTGTGCAGTTAATGAGAAACACGTCAATCTGTCGCCCACGTCGTCAAGCATGGAGCCACCGGAGGACGGGCGCAGAAGCCCCCTTTGCGTTGTCTAGTGAACGTATGTACTCCGGGATCCTTAAAGAGTGCAATGCCATAGATGGGCGCGTTGACCCAAGCTAACCGAGAGAGGCAACGCACCAGGCTGAATGCAGAGCGAATACTGAGCGTAAGCGTCGGACTTCCTGCTGACATCAACATCATACGTGGGTCATTATAGCCAGAAGGTGCTGCCCCTGCTACTTATACGTAAACATTATTCTTCGATCTACGTGTCAATTATGAACCAATTTTCACTGAATAATGGACCAGAATGTAGTACACACTCATACATACACACACACACACACATACATACACACACACACACACACACACACACACCACTATATATATATATATATATATATATATATATATATATATATATATATATATATATATATATATATATATATATATATATATATATATATATTTCTTGAAAGTCTTCCTGGATTCCGGTCGAGTTATAAGTCACCAGAAGAAGTGAACGAGCAAACGAAAAACGATGCTTTATTGCCAACGTTACGGCCGGGGACCGGCCTTCGGTATGCCCTGACGAAGGCCAGTCCCCGGCCGTAACGTTGGCAATAAAGCATCGTTTTTCGTTTGCTCGTTCACTTCTTCTGGTGACTTATATATATATATATATATATATATATATATATATATATATATATATATATATATATATAAACTCTCTACCAATAAACACAAGTAAAGAGCAGAACCTTGCCAATTTTATTACTTTCTTCGGCGCTCGCATCCGCACGTATGCGCGCAGTCTATAGCACAGCTGAAGTCCTCAAATATATATTCTCTTTTCAGCCTTCATAATAGGGAAATAATTTGCGAAACCACGTGCGATTTCAACCAATTTCAGTATTGGTGAAAGTGGTAATTTTAGCATTAGAATGGTGGTATTGCATACGCTCACAGACAGAGGTTTGAAGCAGCCCCGAGTGGCCGAGCATATTTTGCTCTTTTACAGCTACGCGAATCACGCCGTTATGCGCCATGAGTTCTGTCTTCTGTGCTGCTGCGCGCATTGAATCGCCTGGGATGGAAAGATGAAAACCTGCACAGAGCCCGAGTTAAACCAAACGGCTGCTGGTGTTTGCCGACAACCATGGACGCGCACGTCAGCCAATATTCCCTGCGAACAGATAAATAGCCAGGGAAACCTGGAGCAAACGACAGCGAGGAAAAGAAAGGGCTAGGTAACAAAAGAAAAACCAGGATATCGCTAAAAGTGACACCAGAGTCCAATATCCTGTTTACGCCGCAACAACAGTTACCTGGTAAGCTGTGGTCGTACGGCCATTTTGTTGTGCTTCACGAAGGCCTTACTACAACGAAAGAGAGAGGGATGGAGGAAGGGCAAGGTTATTGATCTGTTTGCTTCTGATTCGTTATCCTACGACGTCAAGGGGCGAAGTTGGTGGGAGAAAAACACAAAAGAACCTATGACTTTTGCGTGCTCATAACTGCATTCACTTCGCAATCCCAGACGATCACCGAGTTCTGGTGTCGTCAGGAGGTAGAGCAGCGCTGTCGTGAAGGTCAAGGTCATGATCTCAATATTTTGTTCAAGAAACATTTTACTTCCCAGACGGTTTGAAGAGGCACATCAGTGTCTGTTGTACTCTTGTTGAAAAAAAAATGCACTTTCTACTACTTAAGGGAACCGCGTGTAGATGTGAAGCAGTGGGCGCTAACGTATACACTGGCGGCGGCGTTGACGCTGGCGCTCATTGCGGCTTTGCGCAGAAGGGAAGCCTGGGGCGGCGCAAAGCACGATGTGATGGGCCAGTGTTTGTTACTGGAACATGCCATGGGCAATGAAAGACAGAAGACTCCGTTTGAACACAGAGACCTGCAGCCTGCTTTTAGTTAACGCGCACGCTGCAAATATTTATTGCTCATCAACGCACAGAAGGAATTTCCCACCGATACTACCTTGGGGGTCAAGATTCAGTGCTTATGAGGTGGCCAATGGACGGTTATGCCGCACGAACTGTCAATGTTTTCAATCAAGAAGCTCGCTGGCAGATGCCGCCCGCGTCGGCGTTGCGAGACGAGAGAGGAGAGAGCTTAGGAGAAGAGAAAGAAGGGGACGCGCATTCACAGTAAGGGTGGTCACGCCGCACACCGAATTGAGCTCGACCATAAGAAGCTCCACATCTAAAACGGAGCAGTATTCCAGGATATAACACAGCCGCTGCATGAGGCACTGTCCGTAAAATGCATGACGTGCAAACAGAGTGATGTATGTGAGCGTGATGTTCTTTGGGAGCACTGAATAGACGAGGCCGCCGAAAGTGAGTTTGCAAGATATCTCTCATGAGGATGCCCTGCATCACCTGCTTTAATGGCTAATGCTGCCCACGCGCGTTCTGTTTAATACTCTTATCACAGCGGCCATACACAGAGTGGCGGACGGAAACATAAGAATTAACATTCTGTTACATTACTTACAGCTTTAGGCGAACATGTATACTGACTTCCCGCGGTACGATGGCTTTTTTTTTCTAGTACACGTACCAGGCGGAGCAAGGTGAACTGCAAGCGTCCCTGACTGTGCTGTGGAATGGCGATACGTTCATCGACAAGACCAACGGTAGGCACTGTAACCTTTCTATTTTGAGTTAGAACGAAGCCAGTTATTGTCATAGCGATTTGACCACTCCATATCTGTTATATCAACAGCTGCGGAGAACCTATGTCTCTAGGCGCGAAAAAAATATGCCGCAAGGCCGGAGCAATGAATGCGATAGGAAGAAATTGTAATGTCACACAAAGAACGATAAGCAACTTGGAACTTGCACCTCACCGCTGAAGCACAAAGAAACGTACGGAGACTTAAAAATGACGCGCAGGTATTGACAGAACAAATGCCAACCAACAAGTGTCATAGTTGTTACGTATTTGAGTTTTAGTGGCACGCTGCAAATGCCGATAAAGCAGACTTCCGACGCTTTTAGATATTCTGCGGCGCAAGGAGCAAACCGTCTGCGTCATTCTGCCACGGGGATATCCGACGTAAGGTGTGCCTAAGGTCCCTAGATAAAAAAAAAGAAGTTTTATACTTGGACCATAGGTGTGCCCAAAGTTTTTTTTTTTGTTCCTAATCATGAGTGGGTAGAGAAAAGGGGCCACTTTTGGGGGGCGTCTGAAGGGCAGTTTCCAAACTGATTGAAAATGTAGGAGCGTTGCGTGATAAAGTACACGCTCAAGCTCGTTCGAGATCTGCGCACCGGCAGCGGTAAATTTTGGGTATAAATAGTTCGCAGTAATTAGATGCGAAGCATCTTATGAGCGAACTTGATCCAGTGGCGTCCGCGACCATTACGCATGCATGTCCCCCTTCTATCCTCTCCTACGATCGTCCTCTCGAGCCTCGCAATGCCGATACAGGCAAAGTCTGCTAGCCTATACCTTCTCTCCTCTCTCTCTCCTCTAGGCATCCCTCCCCGTGGAGTGTAAACCTCCAATCGGCATGCGCGTCCCCCTTCTCTCTTCTCTTTTATCTTGCCTCTTTATTTTATTTTTATTTTTTTGCCTCGCAACACCGACGCAGGCAGCGTCTGCTAGCGACTTTCAGTGACACGCAACTCAGTGACATGTAATTCAGTGTATTGCACAGTTGTACGAAGACGAATGATCCCGACATGCTTTGTGCAGTGACGTTGTACAAGTGCCTGTTGCTGGGCAGCCACGGCGGCCGCCAGGACTGCTCACTGTGCCTGACGCGCGACAAGCGCTACCAGTGTTCTTGGTGCGGAGGGTCGTGCAACTACGGACCATCGTGCGTCGAGCCAGTCACCACATCGTGTCCACCGCCACGGATCGACTGGGTGAGCGGACGCTAGATGGCCTTGACATGTTCACTACGAGCAAACGCGATTTTAAGCACGCACGGAACAAGCGCGCCAAAAAAAAAGGGCAGAGAGATTGACCTGTATGAGCCAGGTTGGCTACCCTGCACGGTGGCAAAGGTTATAATTCATTAGATATGCCTGTTTGGTACTAACGCAGAGAAGTGAAAGTTCAAAGGCTTATTTTTTTCTTGGGCACAAAATTAACTACACCTAACATGCAAGAAAGAAGAAACGGTATAAAAAGAAAGGCAGAAACGTTAACCAGCCCAGAAAAGCCACTATGCTACCCTAAACGTGGGGACGAAAAGGGGAGGCAGTTCTTACATGAGCGAAACACCTTGAGAGCCCGCACTGTCCCTCTTTGAAAAGCCGTCCGGTGTCTACAAAAGGTGTAGCGCATGTGCACGTGAACAAACAAAAATATATGTGAACAATAAAAATGTTAACAGAAGGCTGTTAACAAGAACAAAATAATTCTATTTTCCGGAATATAATAGAAGGCCACAACAGCATAAAAGTGGCATAACGTTAACGCCAACAAGATAATTCGAAGTTGACGGCGCAGCAAGTGACTACACACTAGAAGTGTTCTATACCGGAGGTGGTGACTCATTTACAAGCGCGAGTGCTTGTAAATGAGGCGAAGCACCCTCAGTGCTTCGCCTATATTCGTCATGATTCACTGCGAGGAGATGCGTGGATGTTTTTCTGTAGTCATAAAAAGAGTGACACGCACTCGCCGAGCCGCCGTAATGTCTACTAGCACCACTAGTAGCTTTTTACCATTCGTAGCTGATAAATGCGGAGAAATTGATAACTCATGTTAGATTGGAATATATGTGAACGATATTTTCTCGTCGCATACTATTATATGTGCTTTAGAGTGGCATAAACAATACCTCAGCACAATGCATTTTACCTGCTTAATAGATCAATTTATCGCATATGTAACACATCATTTTTTTTCACCAATCTACAGAGTGGCCCCCTTAATTTTCTAGTTTAGGAGTGCGAATAAAAGTGCGAATATTGGCGCCTGTATTTCACACATTTACTTTATTATAACTTCTTCCGTAAATGTAGAAAACATCTAATTTCCCACAAGTTTGATATTGCGGAATGAAGTAACTAACTACCTTTGTAGCACACCTAAGAGCTCCCGATTTTACAGTACTTCAATTAATAAATGAGCTGGTACTAAACCAAATCATCTATTGCGTTTTCGCAGCATTGCATTTACTTTGCATATCTTCGTTTATTATCTTTAAGACAGCTTCCTATAAAACTGCCACTCTCAATACAAATATTTGCCCCAACAAAACCTACTACGGACACAGAAGAACTAGCAATGCATTATTCACGATGTGGCAGCAATTGACAATGAGCCGGTGGATACCTAATTGAGCCACTGTTCACTCGTTCGCCATGCAGCTGATAGAATTAACGGAATCCGTGACACGCGTCACACCTTTTCGTTCAACACAAAGCACTCTTCGAAACTTTGTCTAGCGATGTAGTCTGCCAATTCTATTTTCGGTATTTCTTTACCGCGAGCGTTTCGTTTCGTTGTGAATACGCGGGAAAGCAACTTCTTTCCGAATGAACCTCAACGAAGTAGTAAATAGTAACAGATACAACAACAGCTAAGCACACGGCTTTTATTTCCTGTGCTTTCATTTCCTGGTAGTTATCTTCACTGCCCATAAACGACGTATTATTGCGATTATCAGGTAACTGTCATGGTTTAAAGAAGTGTGCGGTGCGTTAATATATTTCAAGTGGTAGTAAAATATACGAGGTCAAAGACCGATCACTGCGATAGCTACAGTCAGACACCGGCTGCACTAAATAATAATAATTGTACGAGTTTAACGTCTCCAAATCGTGATATGATTACCAGAGGCGCGGTAGGAGAGGGCTTCGCAAATTTCGACGACCTGTGTTTTTTTTTCACATGCCCCTAAACTCCACGGCCCTCGGGCATTTTCGCCTCCATGGAAAATGCGGCCACTTCGGTCGGGATTTGATCTCAGAACCTGCGAGTCCACCGTTAAGCACCATAACACCTACACACTAAAAAAACTATAAAAAAGGAAGTATATGGTTGTGACTTGCCAAAAAGGGTGACACTTTTTTGGTGAATCCGAGTCAGCGTGCTCAAGAGAGTCCCCTGACGCTTTTTAGAAGAGTGAAAGGACTCTGTCACGAAGGATCACACCAACACGTTTTAGGGAGTCAGGCGACTCTTGCCAGTGACGCTCCTACGTGAGTTCAGCTACTCTACGGCTATTTTCTTGGTCATCGCAGATGTAAGGAAAGCACAAAAATAGCAAACAGAAACAAGTAAAAACAGCGCATGGAGGTGGCAACAGTTTGGCCACGATTACTCTTCCTGTCTTCCATAAAAGTTCATCGTGAATATCTGATCATTTGGAGAAGGGTAATCAATGTACTGAAGTAAAGTGTGAAATTGGGCTTGTTTGTAATGCATTATTAAACTTCTCAGCGCAAAAAATTCCGACAAGTAACACAAAATGCTGCGCTCGTCCTCGTCTTTTGTGCTACATGTCAGAAGTTTTTTTGCGCTGAGAAGTTCCATAACGGTAATAAATCGACGTGATTGCCGAAACCGAACACAAGCTGATTCAAGCACCTTGCAACACAGGTCAAATGTATCTGGCCCTCGATGGCAGGAAGCTTTCTGAGCGACTCTTTCACGAACTGTGATCACGCATAAAGCCCTTATTCCATCAGCCCTTATAACATTGTGAGTGCGTAGCAATGCTTACGGTGGATAGCAGATTAGACACCTAAATGGCGTGCCTAAAGCCTGAATAGTCAGCGTCCATATGAATTATCATAGCAATTCTTACGAAGCTTACTGAATACATTATCGAAGACAAAGGCTACGCAGGCTAATGTGTCGTCCAAGAAAAATGACGGCTGGACAGAATGCTTGGGTCTCGGTTTCCGTAAGGTCATATGCTTACTGGAAGTCGTAGACGCGCTCAATATAGGATATGGTGAGTTTCGCATAAGTTTAACACAAAGGAAGACGTAAAAGTTGATTAATAGCTTTCTGCAGCTTTTTCTTGTCAACATGATATGGCGTAAGGTTGCACAGATACAGACTATGTGCTCTAACGCGAGGCTATTTCCAAAGTTTCAAACGTAGACTGCCCACGATGAATTGAGATACATCCTGCAAATGTTGAAGAGGACATGAATCATTATGGAGAATACAGCCGTCTTTTGGTCTTCGTCCTTTTCAAATGAAGATTTACCTCGAGGGAAACTTTGACTCCTCTGTTCAAACATGGGTTAAACGCGGAAAGACTTATCGGATGACTACTGGACCACTTTGAAATAAAGCTTTTATGTTTGAAAGAAAGGAAAGTCACCATACTCAGTAAGTCAATACTTTGACTTCAGGTCGCAACTTTTTTACAATTCAGAAAAGCTGTTCAATTCGAAATAAACGTAAGACAATATTATTCACAAGAAGATATAATGCATTAATATGTGGGGTTTAACGTCCTAAGCCGCCATACGATTATGAGAGACGCCGCAGTAGAGGGCTCCGGAAATTTCAACCACCTGGGGTTCTTTAACGTGCACTTAAATCTGAGCACATGGGCCTACAGCATTTTGGCCTCCACCGAAAATGCAGCTGCCACAGCCGGGATTCGATCCCGCGCGTCCTGTGGGTCAGCATCAGAGTACCTTAGCCACTAGACCACCACGGTGGGGCTAACAATAAGATATACACATCAGTTTTGTTCCAAAATCAAGGCCCCATAACTCGCAGAGTAGTTGTGAATGGGGCATTTATGTCGTATCCAGTTGTACAAACACTATAGGGTGGCGGGGATAGAAGGGGGAAGAATTAAACAAGTGAAGATAGCGTGAAGCCAATGTAAAATAATTTCATAACAGGTAAATTACGGGCATTCTGTTAGGTTTGTTGGTAGTTTGTTCCAAAGATGTGATGTGGTATGTGTGAATGTAAATGACCCTTAATTCGTGCGAGACTTTGAAATGATTAATGTTTTCGGGGTAATTAATCGTATCGGGAACGGCGTGCTTTGGTTACTAATTTTTACAGAACGACACAGCACAATTTTATCCATGCTGTCTTACAGCAGTACCAGAACATAGTAATCAATGCAACGTTCACAGGAAGAATATTAAGCAATGGGTAGGCAAATGTAATTTAATCGGTCTGTTGTAGGAAGAGGATAGCACGGAGCGCAGTGTTCTGTGCTGAGATAATTGTCAATAAAGTGGTGGGATATGCGAGTTCGTGTATGGTAATGGCGTATGTATTGTGTGAATGTATGAAACTAAAAGAGTGTGAAGAGTGTGTGGACACCAGATTACATGTTAAGTTATAAGTTTCGAAATTTGTAACTCTGCACCCCTAGCGGATATAATAGCTTTGTAAAAATACACCTTTTATAACAACAGAAGCGGAGAGATGCAGTTTTGTTATACTATATAAAGAAATTACAATACATTAAGGCGCTGGCTGCTCTGAGGCTTCACAGAGCAGTCAGCCAGGCGGAACGTACAATGTACGGAGTTGCTAAGTTCACATAAGTAGCACCAGACCGCCAAAATTGTATGCTGCCTGCACCTTACAGGACTGGCGCCACACGCTAGTTAAACATTTCGAGGACATTGAGAAAAAAAAGTGTAACGACAAAAGAGTAACGATAAAGCTAGCAGCTAAATCGCTTACACCCGATCTCGCGTAACTATTCTTGGCGCTGGTTTAAGCTTTAAGCAAACACGAAGCCTTCAGGGAAAGAGGCGGTTTTGCTGCTGTCTGTAGGCTCAATATTGTCACGTGATCACAGAACGACCACAACGTCTGTTCACAGGAGCAGCACTGGACGTCGAGCCGAACCGAACGTTAGAGCACGAGCACACACCAACCGTCCTCTTCTTCTTTCACACCATGGCACATACTCGCATTGGCAGGGCTAAACCTCGTTCAATGCCTGTTGCATTACCCCCCCTTCGAAAAAAAAAAGTACCACCCCGATGACCAATGCCGATTAAAAGTTAAAGTAGTCGCGTACACGCACAAAGACGCGTGAAGAAGCAGTGTCAGGTGGCTCGGGGGTAGTGTGGCTTCATCCGTGACACATGAACAATGTCGGCCTGTTGGGAACGTCGAGATCGCTGAGCTGTGTCTTCAAGCAGAATTTCGTAGTTGACATCTGTGAGGCGCCGTAGTACTCTATAGGGACCGAAGTATTGGTGAAGTAACTTTTCCGAGCGGCCCCTTTGGCGAACGGGTATCCACAGCCAGACCAGATCACCGGGTTGGTAAATGACATGGCGATGACGGGAGTTGTACCTCTGCGAGTCAATTCGTTGTTGTTTTCGGATCCGCTTGAGTGCAAGCTGGCGGGCCGCGTCGGCGAGCCGGATAAAGTCGTTCGCATCAGTAGTAATATCGGTCGTGTCAGGCAACAGCATGGTATCAAGCATCGTAATTGCTTCTCGGCCGTGAAGCAACCGGAATGGAGTGAAACCCGTAGTCTCTTGAACCGCAGTGTTGTAAGCGAACGTTACGTATGGCAAAATTGCATCCCAGTTCTTGTGATTACGGTCGACGTACATGGATAGCATGTCAGCGAGCGTCTTGTTTAATCTCTCCGTCAGACCGTTGGTTTGTGGATGGTATGCGGTTGTTTTGCGATGAGCTGTTCCACTAAGTCTCGTGACGTCTTGCATCAATTGGGCTGTAAAGGCTGTTCCACGGTCAGTGATAAGAACTGTTGGCGCTCCATGGCGGAGGACGATGTTGTTGATAAAAAAATACGCAACCTCATTGGCGGTGCCTCGTTGTAGGGCTTTCGTTTCGCAGTACCTCGTTAAATAGTCAGTAGCGACTACGATCCAGCGGTTGCCATCATGTGACTTCGGGAAGGGCCCAAGCAAGTCCATGCCGATTCGTTCAAACGGTTGTGACGGGGGTGCAACAGGCTGTAATAAACCAGCAGGGCGCACAGGTGGGGCTTTACGGCGCTGGCAATGATTGCATGTTTTAAAGTAATGCTTGACATCCTGGGTGAGCTTTGGCCAGTAGTAGCGAGTCCGAATCCGGGCAAGGGTGCGTGCGAATCCTAGGTGGCCGGAGGAAGGCTCGTCGTGGCAGTGTCACACACGTCCCGTTTATTAGGGAGGCAATCGCCGGGCTAATTCCAAGAGCCGAAGTATCGGCCCCCCGAACCGCACCACGAAAGCGTGGACAATTTTGAAGTGGTCCTTTTTGGTGCGCCAGCGGACGCCGGCCGTGGCCCAAAGAACAAGTCAGAGCCGAGAGTTGATAAACAAACAAATTATATTCTCAATAATGGCAGATCGAAAACAATACATAAAAAATGCACACTCCACACTAGTTACATACAATATGTCACCAATCAAACCAATCAATCAACGTACTACACAATACAATCGGCCACACTTGAAACAACGGACACGGACAACAATACGCACTACAATGCAGTCGCATGCATTGAACAACCAAGACACTTAAAGACTAAAGAGATAGAAAACCTATTCAGTCCAAAGTTCTTGGAACCAGAGTCTAGAGGATACTCTTCCGAGAATCACTCACTCAAAGTCCAGCGTTGTTGTCGTTCCGCAGCCCTCTGAAGTTTCTCTTCCAGGAAACCTCGCCGGAGTTTCTCTTCCAGGAAAACTCCCGTCTTCAATAGGCCACTCTTCAAACTTCAACTTCTTCGCCGGAACCACGTCGGCTTCACACCCGCAGCTGTTGCCACGCGTCCTCGCTCAATAGCGGTAAACACACGCTCTTGCCTGTAGCTCGAGCCGTCCCTACGGACCAAAAACCTTCGCCGACTCCACGGCGGAATCCCTACGCGCTCCGGCGCTAACTTTCCGTCACCTCCTGTTCTGTCACTACGGGCAGAACCTTCGCCGACTCCACGGCGGAATCCCTACGCGCTCCGGCGCTAACTTTCCGTCACCTCCTGCTTTCTGGTCTCGGCTGCTCGATTAAATACGTTCCGCGCCACCTTCCAGAATGTTCTCCTCATTTCGTCGGCGCGACGCGCAGCGAAGGCTGGGGAGAGGCACGAGACGGTTCGACTGCCCTCTCCTGAGGTGATTCACTCGGTCTGACCCCGCCCCGTTCGTTCTGGAAATTTCTAGCGCTTGCCCGGCCGCCGCTGTGGGGTGAGGAGGTTCGTCTGCGAAGCCGTGCTTCTGCGGGGAGAGCGCGCGCCCGGGAGCCTTGGATGTTTGCTTTCTTTTTTTTTTCTTTTTAGCTCGCGGCGTTTCTGCCGCCCGTTGTCGCAAGGATTTGGCGGCGCGCTCTTTTTTAGCGCTCGTTCTGTGACACTGCCCCCCACTTTAAGAATATTATCTCATAATATTCAAAACTCCACAGACGAGCGCGAACAGTCACCACACACTCTCACAGACTGTAACACCATCAGTCGCTCATAGCACTTCACATTCACAATAGATCACTTAATACAATTGTACTTTGTAGTTCAATTCCACAACACATGAAATATAGCCACAGGTACATGCCTACAACACTTCATCACACATTCCAAACAATACAAACGTACAAAGTTCTGTCTATACGACAATTATACAACACTATACATCACATCATCGCACAGAACACTGACTCGCTCGACATCCACTTGAGACACAGGATAACAAGAACATTAACACAACATATGTCACTCAGCCCTGCCAAACACATTCTGATTCCACCTCAGCACCTATCTTGAGTACTTCGAACAGCGCTTGCGCCCCTTTTTGCGGTGCTCGCTCGATCTCTTCTTGTGCTTCCACGTTCTTTTTCGGCGAGCCCTTTCCAACGACGATATCTGAGGCGCCGTCTCAGCCATCGTTGTCTCTTCCGACACCGTTAACGCGTCATTACATTCGACGGGTCCTGTCTGTTTATTTACCCGCTTGATCATACCTCTACATTTTTCCCGGCTGGCCAACTCCGTCTCCTTTACACTGTCAGTCGGTTGAGGTCGTGCCGACGTAAGTCCGGTTGCTCGGCCCGTGAACTTATTCGACCCGATCGTCTTCTCCTTCGCTGTCTCTTGCGCCGCAGCTTCACCTTGGGCTCTAGTGAGATCCGTCACGGGCTGCTCCTCCATTGTATCTCGCGGCCGCTGTGCTGGCGAGGGCTCTATCTTCGGGTCTTCTCCCAAACATTCTGGATCACTTGGCCCTCGCGCCCCGTCGATGTTCCCGATGACAAGGTCGTAAAGGGGGGTCGTCATACATAGAGCGGTAACCTTCCCGCTGAAGTACGGGGTTTCCACCTCAATCTCTGCTTCGGGAAGCATCCGAACTGTACGGTCAATTAAGCAAACCGGTTTTGTTTTGCCTGTTAGCTCACTTTCCCGTACCAAATTTCTCCGCACGATAACAGTGGAGCTGCCGGTATCTCTTAACACCGTAATCTTTTTGTCCGCCACTTTTCCAGGCAGCGCTGGCATTCCTTTCGTAACACCGGTTGGCTGTTTTGACATTACAGCACCCACAATAGGAATTTTCTCCCCGTTTTTCAACTCAACGAATCCATCAGTGACGGCATTATTATCAGATCTCGGTGCCGCTTGAACACAGGATACCTGGTGAGTTTGACTCACTCCGTTCCGACAAGCATCTGCTTTGTGCCCAGTCTGACCACACTTAAAACATTTTACTGCCGTAGGGCTCGTAAAGATCGTTCGACAGTTTTTCGCGCGATGACCCACTCGGTTACACAGAAACATCGCGGAATTTTCTCTGGTGCACGCTTCTTTTCCTCGGGAGCCGATTTCTTCGAATCCTCGGGACATTCCTTCTTGACTTTGGCCAAATTAGTGCCACCTTGCGCTTCCAAGAATTGATCAGCTAATTCAAGCATGTCTTCAAGTGACTTAGCTCTCCTCTATTTCAAGTACAGCGACAGGCTTGGGTGGCAACTAGTAAGAAATTGTTCTCTAATTAGGAGCTCTCTAAGCTCATCGTACTCCTGTGCTGTCCCTGAAAGTTCAATCCATCTGTCGAAATAATGGCAAAGTCGGGCGGCATACTGCGTAGCTGTCTCGCCATCAGCTGGCTTTCCTGTCCGAAATCTGTCCCGGAATCCTTCCACAGTGAATCTAAATCGCTTCAACAAAGCCGCTTTCACCTTTGCGTAGTTGGCTGCATCGGTCGGCGTCAGCCTACCGTACACACTGAGCGCTTCACCACTCAAGCAGGTACTCAAAGCAGTTGCCCATTGCTGTTCCGGCCAATTCTGACTCCTCGCAATCGTCTCAAATCTGTGGAGGTACGCGTCTAGGTCGTCCTTCCTTTCATCAAACGCTACGAGCAGCTTGCTTGGGTTCAAGCGGAAGCCGTGATCTTCTCGTTCGCTGCTTTCAACTCTAGCTTGGACGGGAGTTTCACTTCGCTGTTGCAAACGGAGCCGCTCGAGTTCCATCTCGTGCTGCCGCTGCCGTTCCCTTTCAGCCATCTCCGCTTCTCTTTCTTCCTTCAGCTGCCGCTCCCTCGCTTCTCTTTCTTCTCTCGCCCTTTCGGCTGCCAACTTCTCTCTCTCCAGCTCCAACTTCAATTGCTGCTCTCTTTCTTCTTTCGCCCTTTCAGCTGCAAGCTTTTCTCTCTCCAACTCCAACTTCAACTGCTGCTCTCTTTCTTCCTTCGCCCTCTCTGCCGCCAACCTCTCTCTCTCTACCTCAGCTTCTTTTTCCGCTTTGGCTCTTTCGACCGCCACCCTCTCTTTTTCCAGCTCGGCTGCTTTTTCTTCTTTTTCCCTCTGGGTGACCCACTTCCGTAGTTCGGCGCCAGAAAGACCCATCTTTTCACCCAGAGCAACTAACTTTTCGAGATCCATGGTGTCTCGCAACTCTCAAATAAAACCTTGCCGCGTGCAAAAAGTATCTGCCTAAATCAGTCTATCGGAACACTCCCCTGCACTCGTTAACGAGAACACTGAACAACACACAAAATCGTTCCGATAGCACTATCAACAACTCGAGGCTCTTTCTCACTACTTTGGACACACTGTGCACCAAAAGGTCCTGTATCGCGGACGCCAGATTAATTGTCACACACGTCCCGTTTATTAGGGAGGCAATCGCCGGGCTAATTCCAAGAGCCGAAGTATCGGCCCCCCGAACCGCACCACGAAAGCGTGGACAATTTTGAAGTGGTCCTTTTTGGTGCGCCAGCGGACGCCGGCCGTGGCCCAAAGAACAAGTCAGAGCCGAGAGTTGATAAACAAACAAATTATATTCTCAATAATGGCAGATCGAAAACAATACATAAAAAATGCACACTCCACACTAGTTGCATACAATATGTCACCAATCAAACCAATCAATCAACGTACTACACAATACAATCGGCCACACTTGAAACAACGGACAGGGACAACAATACGCACTACAATGCAGTCGCATGCATTGAACAACCAAGACACTTAAAGACTAAAGAGATAGAAAACCTATTCAGTCCAAAGTTCTTGGAACCAGAGTCTAGAGGATACTCTTCCGAGAATCACTCACTCAAAGTCCAGCGTTGTTGTCGTTCCGCAGCCCTCTGAAGTTTCTCTTCCAGGAAACCTCGCCGGAGTTTCTCTTCCAGGAAAATTCCCGTCTTCAATAGGCCACTCTTCAAACTTCAACTTCTTCGCCGGAACCACGTCGGCTTCACACCCGCAGCTGTTGCCACGCGTCCTCGCTCAATAGCGGTAAACACACGCTCTTGCCTGTAGCTCGAGCCGTCCCTACGGACCAAAAACCTTCGCCGACTCCACGGCGGAATCCCTACGCGCTCCGGCGCTAACTTTCCGTCACCTCCTGTTCTGTCACTACGGGCAGAACCTTCGCCGACTCCACGGCGGAATCCCTACGCGCTCCGGCGCTAACTTTCCGTCACCTCCTGCTTTCTGGTCTCGGCTGCTCGATTAAATACGTTCCGCGCCACCTTCCAGAATGTTCTCCTCATTTCGTCGGCGCGACGCGCAGCGAAGGCTGGGGAGAGGCACGAGACGGTTCGACTGCCCACTCCTGAGGTGATTCACTCGGTCTGACCCCGCCCCGTTCGTTCTGGAAATTTCTAGCGCTTGCCCGGCCGCCGCTGTGGGGTGAGGAGGTTCGTCTGCGAAGCCGTGCTTCTGCGGGGAGAGCGCGCGCCCGGGAGCCTTGGATGTTTGCTTTCTTTTTTTTTCTTTTTACCTCGCGGCGTTTCTGCGGCCCGTTGTCGCAAGGATTTGGCGGCCCGCTCTTTTTTAGCGCTCGTTCTGTGACAGGCAGGCAGATAAAATGTCAGCACGTAGCCCTGGTGGAACGACGAGGAGGTACTCAGTCGCATAAGGTTCGAAGTTCTTTTTGTAGACGATGTCGTTGCGGAGACAAAATGACCCTGAACGTGCAAATGCCGATGGTGGACTGGAGCTGCGACCTTGAAGGTATTTGATAAGTTGTTGGATCTCTGAATCATTCCACTGTTGTTGGGCCAAGTCGAATTCACTGACTGCACAAAGAAAATGGCCATCGGTATCATCGTCCCTTGATGTCGTCGCGAGGGGTGCGCGCGAAAGGCAATCAGCATCAGTGTGCCTGCGGCCCGACTTGCAGACGACTGTAACCTCAAATTCTTGAAGGCGTAAGCTCCACCTCGCGAGGCGCCCTGAAGGGTCCTTGAGATTGGCCAGCCAACAGAGGGCATGATGGTCCGTAACTACTCTGAATGGACGGCCATACAGATACGGTCGGAACTTTGTTATCGCCCAAATAACAGCAAGACATTCCTTCTCCGTGGTCGAGTAGTTAGTTTCCGCAGATGACAAAATGCGGCTAGCATAAGCGATGGGACGTTCAGCGCCGTCTTGCCACTGGACGAGTACTGCACCAAGACCGATGTTGCTTGCGTCAGTGTGAAGTTCGGTGGTGGCATCTTCATCAAAGTGCCCTAGTAAGGGTTCACTCTGAAGGCACTGCTGAAGCTGGGAAAAGGCGGCTCTCTGCTCTGGACCCCACACAAAAGGAGTATCCTCCTTCGTTAAACGGGTAAGGGGTTCAGCGATGTTGGCAAAGCTCTGGACAAAGCGCCTGTAGTAGGCACAGAGACCCAAAAACCGGCGCAAATCCCGTTTGTTCGAAGGTGGAGGAAATGCAGCAACAGCCATGGTCTTTTCTTGGTCTGGTCTAATGCCATCGTGACTGATAAGGTGGCCGAGGAACTTTAGTTCTTCGTAGCCGAAATGACACTTCTCCGGTTTTAGAGATAGGCCTGCGGATCGAATAGCGACGAAGACGGACTGAAGTCGTTGTAAATGTTGCTCAAATGTTTTGGAAAAAACAACGACGTCGTCTAAATACACGAGGCAGGATTCCCACTTCAGACCGGACAGGACGGTGTCCATCATCCTTTGGATTTTGGAGGTGGACGCAAAGCAATCACTATACGTACGTAAAATCATGCGTATCTGCTGTTGCTGCGCACAGGATAGCTGGCAATTCACGTCAACCGTACTGGCTATATCCGAGTTACCTTCGGCAGCAGTGGCAATCGGAGCGATAGTGGAACATTCTGCGTCATCGATGGCTTCAAAGTTCGCGATTGCTGTTCGCTTTGCTAAGTGTTGGTACTGGCCGCCGAAATTCGTGATCAGAAGCTGAGTCCGCCGATGTTTCAGTTTGACGATAGCACGCGCGACACAAATCTGCCGAGCCAAGAGCACCGAGAGGTTAGTTTCCGCGATGCCACTACTCTTGTTGTCACAGTCGCTCTCCACCGTTACCAACATACTGGCTCGCGGCGGCAGTGCGATGGTGTCGTCAGCAATTCGAAGTGTTGTGGTCGGCGCAACTGCATCCTTTCGTAGGGCTGTATGGTCGTTGGATAACGTTATGAGCAGGTCGCGAAGGTTAATAATGGCTCCATGCTCGCGGAGAAAATCCATTCCGAGAATCAGGTTTTGGGAGCATTCGCGCAATACAACAAAGGAAACAATGTACGTCGACTCACGAATTCGGAGGCGGGCAGTGCACATTCCTAGCGGTGTCAATAGGTGACCTCCCGCAGTCCGGAGGTTGGTTCCATGTCCCCAAGGTGTCGTTACCTTTCTTAGCTGTGCAGCGAGGTCAGCGCTTATAACAGAATAATCGGCATCCGTATCTACCAGAGCGGTCAGCGGGTGGTTGTCGAGAAGAACAGAGATACGAGCAGAGGCCTGTTTGTCGTCGATGGCACACGTCGGTGAAAGAATGTCGTCAGATGTCGGCAGGCAAATCGGGGGAGGGTCTTGTAACGGTCAATCAACAGCGGCCTCACCCCCAGAGGTCGCTGTTCTTAGTTTCCCCGGCGCGGGCTTGTGTATCTAGGTGATCTTCCTGCAAGGACGTCCGCAAAGGTTGATTGTTGGCCAGGAGACGTGGAACGCCGTGGAGATGGTGAGCGGGATTGGCGGCGCGGAAGGTTTGAGGATCGTTGGCTTGCCAAGTATTCGGCGATAGCACGGGGCCGCTCACCATCTCTGGGTCGACGAGCATCCGGACGAAAGCCGGGAAGACCCATTCGCCTGTAGGCGCACTCACGGTAGATGTGACCTGGTTCACCACAGTGATAACAAAGAGGCCGGTTGTCGGGAGCACGCCATACACTGGATTGCCGTGTAAGGGGTGGGTTGCTGTACTGCGGTGGTCCCGAGTAGAACGACGGTGCCGTCTGCAGGGTGGACGGACGGGACGGATAGCCAACAGCCGGTGCAGGAGTACGCAGTGCTTCCGCGTACGTTAATAGCGGAGCTTCGGCTGGACGCGGGGCCGTCATGGGTTGAACTTCGGCTGCACGCAGAGTCGTCATGGGGTGCACCAGCTGCCGGACCTCTTCGCGAACGACATCCGTTAAAGCAGCAACATGGGGCGGAGAAGACACCACGTGCAGCTTTTGCAGCTCCTCGCGCACAATACTGCGCACGAGCTCCGTCAGGTCTTTTACAGTCGTGACGTCAGGTGTTTGTAGGGCCGACGACACTGACGAAAGACTGCCAGGACGTTCATACTGGTACGAACGCTGCCTTAGCATTCTCTCCATTGTCGTGGCTTCGCGAAGGAAATCCTCTACAGTGCCGGGAGGGTTCCGCACTAGTCCCGCGAACAGCTGCTCCTTCACTCCACGCATTAGGAGGCGCACCTTCTTTTCTTCCGTCATTGAAGAGTCGGCTCGCCTGAACAGCCGCGTCATGTCCTCAACGAACATGGCAACACTCTCGTTCGGACGCTGGTTTCGGGAATTGAGGAGTCGTTCCGCTTGCTCCTTTCGGTCAGAGCTTCGGAAAGTATTTCGCAACTGGTTGCAAAACTCTGGCCAGGTTGTCATAGTGGCTTCATGGTTTTCGAACCAAGTGCGCGCAGAGTCTTCGAGATAAAGTAGACGTACCGAAGCTTTCGCTGCTCGTTCCACTCGTTGACGCTGCCGCAACGGTTGTAGTCGTCGAGCCAGTCATCGACGTCCTCATAAGGGCCACCGTGGAACGGCTTCGGAGTACGCGGGACGTTGAAGAACCATGGAGGAGGCAGCGTTGATGTTTCTTGGGTTTGCGTTCCCGCACTAGCCATAGTACTGCCGAGTTGAGGAAATGGTCCGAATTCAGGAGGTAGGCCTAGTTGTCGCCTGCTACGCCGTAGGTCAGCTGGTTCTTCCAAGTCGTGGCTAGTGTCGGGACCTTGCTGCTGATTGCAGTGCATACAACACTACCCAGCACCTCCACCAGAAAATGTCACGTGATCACAGAACGACCACAACGTCTGTTCACAGGAGCAGCACTGGACGTCGAGCCGAACCGAACGTTAGAGCACGAGCACACACCAACCGTCCTCTTCTTCTTTCACACCATGGCACATACTCGCATTGGCAGGGCTAAACCTCGTTCAATGCCTGTTGCAATATGAAGTAAGCGATGAGGGCGAAGACCACACAAATGTAACAACCACCTACGGACATTTGTAGAGATAGCACGCACTAACGCGCTGTTTTGTTCCAAGTTCACAGTAGTTCAGCAGTTGGTAAGTTCGGAATTATGCTCGCGCAACCAGCAAAACTTGCTGAGAATCATCGTAAATTCTTTGGAGATCTACTCTTTCTTCAGGCAGTTGGATGGAAGCCACAGTTCGGAACACACACCGATTACATGGGACCTATTTTTACTATATCTTATAAGAAGGCGAAGGTGATTGCACTATGATCGGTTATGTTTTCTTGCACTTAAGATCTTAAAAGAGTTGATTAAACGAAAACGAGTTGAAACTTAAAAGAAAAGAGATTAAACGAAAAGAGTTAAAACTTAAAAGAGTTGAAAAAAGTTGAAAAAGTTGAAAAAAAGAGTTGAATAAAAGAATCTTGTTGTCATGACGCGAAGCCGGCTGGTTGGTATGTGGGGTTTAACGTCCCAAAACCACTATATGATTATGAGAGACGCCGTAGTGGAGGGCTCCGGAAATTTAGACCACCTGGGGTTCTTTAACGTGCACCCAAATCTGAGCACACGGGCCTACATCATTTCCGCCTCCATCGGAAATGCAGCCGCCGCAGCCGGGATTCGAACCCGCGCCCTGCGGGTCAGCAGCCGAGTACCTTAGCCACTAGACCACCGCGGCGGGGCGACGCGAAGCCGGCTGTCTCGATAGATGTGGTCATTATCTAAACGATAGTTATAGTAATGCGTCTTATTATAAAACCTCAGTATCTTAATTATGCATGGTTCGTATAATCTTTCACCAATTATCACCTTGAGATGATGGACCATTGACAGATTGCGACATGCAGCATTGCGTGGTCACGTCGCTGGACATGCATTTCTTCATGGAAAGGTCGTGCAGAGGAATAAAAACTACAAGAATGTAAATCATAACACGAATTCACTTATCAAGCATCCTATGGTGACAGTTTTCGATAGGCGAAGTGGTTCCCTATTATATATGAATTTCGTGGCAATGTACGCTGCTTGTGAGTTTTTCAAAAAGTTATCAATTTTAGACGGTGTCGAGAGGAAAAGAAGCTTTCCGGCCGAGCACAGTGACGTGTGCAAACTGTTTCCATGGTCTAATAAATTACCGGGCTCTCGTTGTCACGATCCCACTAAGTAAGGTGCCTATATACGTCTATGGGGCACGTTGTACGCGTGCCTTGCTTCTGTGTTAATGTCCGTTTCGCCATTCGTGGCTGTAGTGAATGAAAACGTTTGTGCCGTTACATCACTTATAGAATGACGGGCAATGTCAAAAAGATTCTGACGTTGATGACATTGATCGCATTCGCGTTGTAGTAACCTAATTTGGATTGGCCGTGATTATCTGAAATATTACCTCACATTGCAAAAATAAACTAATACGTTCAAAAAAGGGGCTGCAATTTCAAATTTTAGGACACAATTTTCATTATTTGCGTACCCATTGCACCTTGAAAGCTGAAAATGTGCTTGCAGAGCTATCCTAGTGGACTCCTACGTCTATGCAGCGCAGCATTTTGATGTCGTTAGGTGCGGTCCCCACTTTGCCCCTTGCGAACCACAGTACTTAAAAGCCATTCAACTATAGCCCAATATACTTCATCGCTTCTCGGCGTAAATTTGCAGAGACTATGCTCTATAGAGACTCTTTTCCTTCTGATTGTACAATTCTTCACTTTTGGTCATCCATCCTGCCTGCGAAGAGTGAGCCGTTGAAGAATAACAGCAAGAGAAATTTTTAAAGTTAAATACCTTCCTGATAATATTTTCTGTGAAAGCAGTCTAAATAGCTACAGTGGCGAGTTTTGCTAGTGATTTAATTAATTGTTCACCTTTCATGAGATTTGCTATCAGATAAAACCATTGACATGGAGTAGATGGCGCAAAGGCGTTGCCCTTGCGGCTATTTCATAGGTTGCATGACATGCAGAACTTCAAAACAAGTCTGGTTTACACTGAAGGAAACAGCGAGTTAAGACAGCGTAATGATTTAAACTGATAATAATTACGACACAGCTGACGTGCACATTTGCGGGTCTTGCTCGTTAACTCCCGCTGTTCACCAATCCACTCCTGTCCCAGCTCTGCGGCTGTGTTTATCTCGTCAGCGCTGTTCACCACATCGTCCGCCCAGGGCTTTTCTTTCTATTTTTGTTCATTCCGGAAGCACTTTTGTTCGCATTTTCTCATTGTTTATACTTGGAGCAGCGAGCCGCTGTTGTCCCGACGACTGCCTGAAGCTCATTTGAGCACACGCAGCTATCTAATCGGGTCATCGTAAAAACGTACGTCGACGTATATTCCGGGAGACGTGTTTTGACGACGCGTCCCGCACACCCGAACGCCGCCAACTTGGGGATGTGCACTTCCTCTTTTCCCGCGCTTTTTCCCTGCACTAATTTTGTTGTTATTATCGTTTTTTTTTTCTTTCAAGAGACGCTCTCCCTATACCACGCTGTCACGCACACCGGCTTTCACTGTTTACCGAGTGTCATTCGACCGGCTCGACCTTGGTCGGCTGTTTAGTGCCCCGATGGATAGATTAAGTTGTTTTCGCTTTACGTCGGGGTCACATTGTCAAACAGTGTAACCGCATTTTGGCTGAGGAAAAAAAAAGAGCTAGGAAACTTTCCGACGGAAGTTGCTTTAACCTGCATGCGAAACAACCGTGCATAAAGCGTACATGACACGCATAACTGACATGGACATTACCCGTTTTGTTATGCGTTGTGTTGTGTGTCTTAATACTATCCCTAAAGGTCAGGTGAATACGGCATTTAACTGATTTCTTCAATAAGACATTTCGTATAAAGCGTTTAGCGATAACTAGGTTTCTATAAAGTGCCACAGTTATTGTCGAAAATACCGGTGAACTAGTTCAGGCAGAACACTATTATCGCAGCAAAGAACGAGGACACACAGTTGGACGGATGAGACGACTCGCAGCTCAGTATGATATGCGCGTTCTCTCGCGTGTGAGTCTGTACTAAATATATTCATGTTGTGGCTTGTATTGAACTCTCGAAGTTAGCTGACCTTTTTGTACATAAATTGTTATCTTCGATCACTTAGCAAACGGTAGCCAATCAGACGCAGACTTTCTTCCTCCAGTGATATCCACCTTTCTATTCATTTCACTAAGTTGTTTTATTAGAATGTGTATAAGCGTCTCGAATTAAATTAATACAATCTGAAGATAATCCAAGTTGCCTCATACAATTTGTTTAAATATCATATAGAATATTACGGGCTTCATGGGCTTGCTGATTCTAAACGTCTTTTCGAAAACGAGCTCTCGTTTAGTCAGCGTAAGATAACCACAGTGATGAATCGCTGTTGTTCGCTTATCTAATTTAGCGATACACTTGTGAAAAAAAAAGCGGAACCCCACTAACCTGTATGAAACAGTTAATATCATGCGCAATGGTTCCAACATCTGCTAATGAGCATTTTGTGATCAAACTGAGCTCGACAAACTTTTTTTTAATTAATAATCTCTCGCACAGATACACCCTCTTAACGGACCCGTGGAAGGCGGTACTTTGGTCACTATTGAAGGTAGCAACCTCGGCACCAGCGAGGAAGAAATAAGAGACAAGATCCTCGTTGGTGGCCTGCCTTGCGTGCCTGTGGAGTACAACGTGTCTGTCAGGCAAGTACCACTAATGTAGCGCTGTCACTACGCTTGTAAGTTCTTGATTGATAGATATGTGGGGTTTAACGTCCAAAAACCACTATATGATTATGAGAGACGCTGTAGTGGAGGGCTTCCAAAATTTCGACCACCTGGGGTTCTTTAACGTGCACCCAAATCTGAGTACATGGGCCTACAACATTTCCGCCTTCATCGGAAATGCAGCCGCCGCAGCAGGGATTCGAACCCCTTGTAAGTCCTTCACTAAGCACATATCGTAAGGAACAGTGAGTGATAAACGTGTCCTCTCTAAGATGCACAAAAAGAAAACGATATCCCACACTCAGCACCACGTTATGTTAGCTTCTGTTTGTAATATGCAGACAGGAAAGTAGAACGTGTAGATAAACTGTACGAGGAAGAAAATTTTACATCATTTATCGGTCACATCACAGCAACTGAGCAGATGAGATTAAATAACATTATTGCGTGTGTTATCGTCATCAGTGAATTTCTCACATATGAACCGCACACAGCACTAAGTACATCCATAACAAGTTCATCTTTAATTGGGGATTTCAAAAGAAATTTACAGGTTGGCGCCACTAATATGTAAACACTTAACTGGCTTCTCTGGGCTATATCTGTGGAAGCGTATAAAGTTAGAATACTGGACAGATTTTCTTTAAACAAAGTGAGTCTTAGATACAAACCAGGTCACAATAGTGTTTAACACTTCAGCTAGGTATTACCAGTTTAAATTTTATGTGAATGCATCACATTAGTAAATTAAACACAATTCACCCACTTGAAACAACGTAGTTACTGAAGGACATTAGCATACAAGTAGAAAGTCAGTGAAGTATCGCGCAAGGTGAGATCGTCTCCTTTGTAGGAAAAATTAGCGATCCCGTTCAAGGAACACAGCATGATCATAGCTTGTAAGTAATTTTGTCCCTCTTTCCCGCTTATCCTTTATTACATAAAATCATGCGCTCACGCTGTAGTTATCTGGTTACCAGAAGTAGCACTCATGATAAGACTAAATTTATTTTGTTCCCTTACAGCGAGCCTTATAACACGCTTGAAAGGCCATAGCCCCGGGAGGCATTGTCTTAATACATGGCTCAAGTCTGATAACTTGCTACGTCCTTTTTTTTAATTAGCTCTAGAGCAGAAAAGTCTTCATCAGTGAAGGCACGTGAGAACAAAGACGCTCAAGAGTGCTTCGAATATGTCACGAACATTAGGAAAGTTCACTGAGTAGGAAAAAAAAGCAGGATAGCCAAAAGCGAAATTTGATAAACACTGTTCCCTAAGTTTAATGGAAGCACGTAATACTCACTTAGGAAGCCCGCTTTCTTATCTGCGCAATTTTCTCTAAATGGCTCGGCTCTATGTATAAAGTAGAGGACCGAGCACACTTTGGAACAAAATAAAGAAGGCAGTAAGAGAAAAAAAAGAGCTGGTAATAAAGCTAAAACAATACAAAAGGTCACAAAAGTTTGACAACTAAGGTATCACTCCTTTGATTTTCATCCACTTAGTTTTTGCTTGTTTGTTCCTTTGTCCGATTAGAATTGAGGGCTCTTTTGTGGGTGCCAGAGCCTCGACCGGTCATCAACGCCACTGAAATGCCCTGCGGGCAAAAACACTTTCTTTGCGAGCCATGATTTATTTACTCATTTATAATCATTGCAGCAACGATCTTTTTTTGCGTTGGTATCAAAAACTATCTCTTAATAATCAATGCATCAAGAGGGTCATCAAGCTAATGGGCATGCATGGCATGGAAGTGTGATTTTCAGGGACATTTTGTCTAAGAGTAGTGCTCGCTTTTTGGCTTCTTTGTTTGACTTTCCTGTTACTTAAAAGAAAGATAATGTGACTCTTTAGCATGATCATAGCTAGGGTGTGCCCTATGTGGCACTAGTTTAATGCAGCTTTGCAGAGTTTAGAACCAGACCTTGCCACTAAGCCTGCAAATGCCTGAATAGTGATCAGAACATTTAGTGCAGAAGTCTGCACGCAACTTCTATATACAAAACTTCTGTGATTAACGGAGGTACGTTTGGACTCACGAGCGGAAGTACACAGCTTTTGTTTCCAACAAGTGGTCCACGAGCGGTCGAAAATGTTGAAATATGCTGAATAGCTCTCAGAAAGGTGCCCACAGTTGTCGCGCAGAAAACAGCTGCTAAGGACGCCTAGCATAATGCAGGTGGGGGAGGGGCGACATATTACAAATCAGTGGGCTGTGACCGAGGCTCAGTGTTAGTAGGCATTCCTAAATTGCACATTTAAACAAAATAATAATACAAACAGAAATGTCAGCGGACGTTTGCGACTTCCAAGCATCCCAGCGCAATTCCTACAAAAGCTGTCCTTTTAAAGTAGCTGTTCTTGGTAATTTGAGTTACCTGGCTTCTATATATTGCATTTGAAACACATATAAAGAAACCTTATCATAATATGGTTGTAATTCTACTCTCATGTATGAAATTGGAAAGCCTACGAAAGAAGCGTTTCGCGATGGTTATTTATTCACATACTTAACCTTAACGATCTCTTATGGTCTCGCAAGTTCCGACACCTCACAGGAGGGAGTGTCAATACAGCCACTTAAAGTTCTCACATTGGAAGATCTTGCATAACACAAATAACGTACCTAACCTACTAAAGAGACACCAGCTTTTCGTTCTGTACTGACCCTTTCGAGCAGAATACGACAGAGTTTCCGCAGAGGTGGTGTGCATGCGATATTGTGGCAGAAATATGATACAGGCGTCCGTTGCATCATCACAGGGTTGTCTGCCGAACGCAACCAAGCCCCCATGGTGCACAAGCGACGTACGTGGTCATCGGGAATCGTGCCGGCATCACTAAGGCACAAGAAAAGTTCCACTACAAGGTATCATGAGTCTTCCTTATAGCACACCATGCTTTTAACTTGCTGTTGCCACAAGGGACTCACAGGTCTTTCCATACAGCAGATAAGGATCCCATTTGTTCTTTTTGTATGCTAATGCGGTTTCCGTATATTCCGTATCAAAGTTTCTATATATTCCGTATTGCCGTATGGCTATCCGTATAACACATACGAATTTCGTATGTTCCGTAAGACTACTCTACATACGCTCATATGTGATTCTTCATGTACCATGTGTGCCTTGCAATACCTTCTGCAAAATTTCCGTGTGCGTACAGAATCTATACACTTACCACTCATCGAAAGTGGGCCCTTCAAGAAATATATCACACAAACATCTCTCATTCTTCCTGTGAACGAACAAAAATTGCGACCTGACTTAGAAGCTTGTTGCCATCCAGGCATAGTGCGTGCTCACGAGAGTCAATAATATTGATTCATTGTCATCCAGCCATCGAGTGGGCGAAAAAACTCGTCATTCAAGCGAGAAGTTTAGCTTTATTTTAAAGCTTTCAACCTGGTTTCAAAACAAATCACGAGAAATAGAAACAACTAGCTGACTTTGGTCAAAACAGACGAGGCAACAAATAATCTTTCTATAGCCAACTTAGCGCACACAGTTCATCATGTATGAAAGCTGTTCTCCATGGGCCACTCCGTTATCGGCGCAGCCAATCCTGCCCGCCCGGCCCGACGTCAGAACGAATATGCGGGCTCTGCTGCGGAGCTTCAGCAGCACTTTCACGCGCCCGTCGTCAGAAGGTTGTTTTACACAATGGAAGCTTCAAGTTTCAGGCGGGTGTCAGTCGGGCTGAGCATGGCAAATGGGCTAAATCCATCTACGCTGAAAAGCGTTAGGCAAGATCCCAACTTCACCGGGGAATATTTTTTTTTCATTAGTTTATGTACACACGCGCGTACTTAGTCGGGGTATATAGATTGCAACAGCGTGCGACCGTTGTTTGCATTTTGTGTAGAGTGGCCGATTATTGCGGATTAGGCCTGCCGCAAACTTCTAGAAGGCATTTCTTGTTCGTCAGGATGGATAGAAAAATGAAACGCGATGCGACGGCACGGGCGGCATTGTGAAATGCTACCATATATATACCATACGAATTTGCGACACGTGAGATTAGAAGACCGATCACCGACGTGGTGCTCGCTTGACGCTCAGCGAACGAACGTAATGAACACAGCATGCGAGATTTTTAATCCCTTGTCGCCTATTCTCGGCTCAGTGTCCCACGAAGATAGGCAGGGTAGAGGCCTTCGATATATAGCTTATCCAACGCAATTTTTAAAGGAACAGTGACAGTAAAGCAATCAGGTATAAAAAAAGAACGGTCATAAAACAAAGTTTTTTAAATCATGATTTTGACGACTTTAGGCGGATTTGGAAAGGCTTCCGCTATATATGCCCTCACTAACGAGATCTGAGCTTATCGTTCAGGCAAGGTGTGACAAGTAGCAACAATATTTCGTAATTTTTCTTTTTTCCGCTCGACAGCTGGCAGGCTTTGCTGCTATAGTTCTCAAGAGGTATCCGGTTGAAAAACAAAACAAAATAAACTAACAAAACGGAAAGGAGAAAGACAAATAGTAGAAACTTATGACAATAATGGTAAGAGGAAAATTCACAGCATTCACTGAATGAATGATTGTGAGTGGGGCGAAGCGTCCATCAATCCGCCCATGTTTCCGTTCGTCCTTACGTGCGCCCGTTCATGCATCTGTCTGCTTGTCCGTCTGTTCGTCAGCTTGTCTGTCTGTCCGTCCGTACGTCTGCGCCTCCGTCCATCCACCTAGTGCACACTTCAAGTACCATGTCTCGCTTCTTTTTATTATATATTCATCACATACAAGTACCGCTATCCACCGGAGAATCCAAGAACTAAACTAAAGTATGTACCCCCATTCTGCTGTCAGCGCTTTGTTAACACTGTGAGCGTGATAACGATGCCGTGCTACGTTTTTAGTAACATGTGGACACGCGGATATGTGCCCAAAGGCGGCTATGTGCCACTGGTATGCGGGTATGCGCCACAGGTTACGCACTACGATAACGGCGGACGCAAAACCACGCCACAAGGAGCTCCCTAAAACATGAATGCAAAGCAAGTTGCACCCGTCGTGCTACCCTACACTGGGGAAGCTGGAAAGAAACGAAAGAATAGAAAAGGCAAGAAAGTAGAGGTAAAGTAATACGACGCGTAGTAGCGTGTACCACCCACGTGCCCTGAATAGAGAATTTTAGTTGATTGTACGCAAGGCTGTACGTCCACAACGTGCTGCGCACTGCGTACACTCCGTTTAAGGCTGTGTCTTACAGCATTAGTTTACCGTGCGCAACATCTCAAACGTGTACTGCACCTCAGCGTCAACAGGCCTGACTTTGAGGGTTGCTTCACGCCATCTCATGGAGAGGCATAACCGATATTAGTCGACGCAACATACAAATCAGGACATGAGACAAGGCGACCTTTTAGGATGACGACTATTGGTTTGGAATGTTGAGGCTAGGGGAACTGGCAGCATGAGGGAGAGAGATGGCGAAGACAATCGCTTATTTGCATTTTAACATTTATAGTTTGCTACCGAGGTTTTCTAAGATTACCCGACAAAATTAGAAAGAACCAAACTGGAGTTACTCAACACTAAATACGAAAATTTCCCCATTTGTGCCAGCGTCTTCACGTGTCATTCTTTATGTCGTGATAGCTGCTTTCACATAGATGAGGGCACCATGAGCGAGAAAAATCACCTGAGCTTCGCAGAACACGGACGTCCATGTACATGCACGATAAATGCATGACCAGAACTAATCTTTAGTTTATAACACTTGGAATACTTTTGCAGGCGATCATTCAGACATTTTTCGGTTAGACACACGCAGCAATCACCACAGTTCTAAGGGATATCACACACACGGCGGTCCGCGCACAACCCACGAAACCGTCGCGGTGCGTGTCAGCATAATGTTCCTGCTTTTTCATAAATGGCGTTGTAGAGTCGGCCAAAGTTGCACTCCAGCTTAGCAGCAATCCCAATTCATTGCACCTGCTCACTTATTGGCTTCAATCTACTTACTTAAGTTTCAAGTTCACCGAAATTCACACAGACTTCATTCGCTGCCACGACCACCGTAGTGTCGTCGGCCGCAGCCATCTTGTCTGTTTTGGTTTCGGCTGTTCGAGATCTCACGAGACCCGCTTGTAAGGCACGCAACGCCCGTAGCGAGCGCCGTAGCGGCGCAACGTAAGCGCCGAGATGTAGTGTGGGCATCCCCTGCGTGCGCAAACACACGCATCTCTTAGGTTCAGCGCATGCGCACTCTTCTTTTTCTTCTGCGTTTGGCCGTTGTTCACGCTAAATTGAAACTCTCTAATATCATAACACTGCAAACTGTCGCAGAGCATCAGTACACTTCGACTGTCTTAGATGAAGTGCACTGCAATCCATGATATTGAAGAAGGCTTCCAAGGTCTGGCTCCACTGTATACAGAACTTGCAGTGCATGCACTTCGAACTGATAGGTTTGTCCTCCCGGTGAGGAGTGTTTGCATTGTGCTTATCAATTACCTAAGCACAGTGATAACACGTATACGCAATTGTCACAGAATCACTCAGTATAGAACCTTGTGTGGTTTCTCTGTGAACGCGCAGTGGCGGTAAGGTCGGCCACATGACATCCGCCGACGTCGCCTTCCTCCCCTCTGCGTCTTTTAACGCGAAAGCGTTAAGCTCGTGTCACAGAAAACTCGCCGCCGGCGTCGGCCCCGTTGGTTGTGAGTGAAAAATCGTCTGTTAGTGCGTCTGTGACCGAAAAATAAAGTTGTCGCGATAGCCGCGGGAGACCGCTACTTGTTCACGCGTGCGCGATCACACTGAAAAGCCGCGCATTCGAAAAAAAAAGTGCTCAAGGTCATGAGGCGCGGTAGTTTCTTTGCCCTGCCACCCCTCCCTGCTTAGCTTCCAGTGCTTTCGTCGGGACGAGGGAAGAGATAATGCAATTGCAGCATGCGACAAACCTTTGTAACTCCACTCGCACTGGATGGATTTTTTAAATTTTTTGTGGCATTGAAGTTGTGAGGCAATAAGCTCTTCTAGTGAATTCATTTCATGGTTACTTGAAACAGTGTTTCATGGCCCCTTTAACGCATTTTGTTCGACATGTCACGACGAAAACAAGCCCATTCGGCGATAATAGCGCGCACTGGTCCAATCTACTGTGTGCGTGTTTATGTGCGTGCGTGTGTATGTAACAAAAGACATAAATAAGTGTGCACTTAGTGGTTGAAGGGTGCCCTAGGGGCCGGATTTTGCTATCACGTTCAACTCCTAAAGGCGAAGCTTAAGGGTCCCCAGATTTTTTGTCTGTCCGAATGTAGGGCGTTCGTTGGTTGTGGTGGAGGAAGAGGCCGTGGAGGAGGATCCGTCTGGGAAAAGGAATCAAATAGTCTGCTGCAATAGGACACCGTGGTGATGGTCCTGATCGGGCCACAGTATTCCTGGACTTTTGCAGGGGTGGGAACGTTGTTATCAAATTCTGACAATATCACCGTCTTATTTGTGTACTGGGCCATCTCTTACCATCTATTTTATTACGCCCCATTGTTTCTTCACTATGAGAGAGTGTCTTGATGAAGCTTCATGCGATCCGTGGCAATTGGGAAATTTCAGAATAGTTGCTGGGAAGGATTCCGAATTGTGGGGCTTTGCACATCGAGGCAAACCACCACGTTCCTGCTATCTGTGCTCACATCGCCCGTTTTCGGGCATTTGTGACATTGGTTTTGGTGTAGATCAATAAACCACATGTCTAAAGTTTCCTACCTTCACGCGGAATAGCAAAGTGTCGCTTCGCAAAATAATCTTCACGCAACGCGACTTACCGAAGTGTAGTACTTGGACGATGTCGGCGTGATTACTCGCTTCCTTGATGAGCATCCAAAGATCTACACAAGGAGTGGTGATGTCAACATCGTGTATTACACCAACCGCCAGGTTAGCTCATATTTCACCAAGCACAGTGGAATATGAGCTTCTGCTCACATATAATTCATGTCTGTGAAACAAGACAGATACGATAGATCGCTGGTGTAATATGTCGACAGCCAATATTTTCTTTAGGAGACTCACTCGTACATCTCTTGAATTGGTTAACATCCCTGCCTTTACTTCCTGCATTCCTTCATTTGGCGCCAAATACTCGGTTTTTTTTTTTTCAAATGGTCTGCCCATGCAGGTGCCTAAATTTGTCTGATAGCATGACGGGCACAAATAATACGGTAGAGTTACTTGAGGTCACCTTCTGCGGCACAGTAGATGTCGCCGAAGGTAGTATATCACCCAGCGATATTCGTCCTGGTATACGACTGTAAACGGGGATGATGAGATATTACAACTCATGTATATTCTCGTCTGACCACAGCGATTTGAAGAAATTTCTATCGTCAACAAGACAAGTACGCATGTCGAAATGTTGATTCCATAGGGACTGTCCATGTCCAATTATTTTTCATCTTATTCAGGCAATGAGACAACACACTGACACATTTATGTTGACATTCTGCGTTTCTATACACCATTACCTTCTCACGTCACATATGGGTGGGTCTCCTAATATTTGTCGAGAATATACGTCCAAAACGAAGACGTGATTACGAAGAACGCCGTAGTGGAGGGCTCCTAAAATTTATAACACCCACGATTCTTTAATGTTCGCCTAAGTCTAAGTACACAGACCTCGAGCTCTTAGTCGCCATTGAAGTGCTACCACGACGGCCGGGTTTCGATTCTGCGTCGTTCTGGTAAGCGGTTGAGCACAACAACCACTAGACTTCCGTGGCTTGTCTGTAGGCAGGGCTCAAAGAAAACGTTAGCCAAGCAGTTTTAAAGGAGCCCTTCGACACTTTTCCAGCAAATAGCCTGTTTCCTTACTTTTAATTTACCGCCCTACGAATCAAGTGCCACACATTTTTGGGAGGGAAACGTTAAGAACGAGTGCAGTTCAAAAAATTACACCATCTCCTGCTAAAGGAAACCATGTGTAGATGCGAATTAGCGGGCCCTAACGCTTACACTGGCTTTGATGCTGGCGATCATCCGAAGTTGCGCAGGAGAGAAACCTTATTGAGTTAAATGTGGGGTGTGGGGTTTAATGTCCAAAAACCACCATGTGATTATTAGAAACGCTATAGTGGAGGGCTCCGGACATTTCGACCACCTTTTCTTTAACTTGCACACAAATTTAACGTGCACCCGAGTCTGAGCACATGGGCCTACAGCATTTTTGCCTCCATCCGGATAAAAACCCGGGGAAGCGCAAAGCATGCAGTGATGGAGCAGTGTTTCCTACTAAAAAATTGAATCACTGCTAATGGGCAATGAGAGACAGAAGCCTCCGATTGGACACAGAGACCCGCAGTCCGCATTTAGTTAACGCGCACACTTAGAATTTTCATTCAACAACGCACAGGAGAAATCTCCTATCGGCACTACCTTGGAGGGCATGATCTTGTTTCTATAAATACCTGGTGGCCAGACAACTGTTGCGCAGCGCGAGCAGTCGGTTTTTCAATACGAAAAATTGCTTAGCGAACTTCGGCGACTTTAACCGTATCTATCTATCTAGCCACCTACGACTTTGAGCTCTTCTGGCTGTTGCATAAAAATGGTACCTATACCGAAATCGGTATGGCATAACATGACTGTATGTATCTTCACATATACAAAATTTTCGTATTACGGGACGTGAATGGCTGACGAAGGTATATCACTGGTGGAAACATGATAAGCTTGAGATGCGTGTCATGTAAGAACATGACTACATGTCACGCTGAAGATGCGTTCGCGGCCGTTTCGCTAGCTTCACTTATACTAAATTTGGTATTACGTGATCGAACGGACGATGACGGTAAATGACGCGTCCGAAACATGATAATCACGACATGCGTGTCATGTAAATATGACTTCATGATACGTCCATAGTGCGCTTGTGGCCGCTTCGCTGACTTCACATATCCCAAATTCAGTTTTACGCGACGTGAATGATTGACGAAGGTACATGAATACATGACCGGCGCAAACATGATGATCATGACATGTTACATGTAAGAACATCACAATATACCAAGCTAATGATGCGCTGGCAGCCGTTTCGCTAGCTTCACATATACCAAATTGGGCATTACATGATGTGAATAGACGAAGAAGGTAAATTACACTTCCAAACATCATATTTATGACATGCGTGTCACGTAAAACATGACTACATGCTTCGCTAATAGCATGCTCGCGGCCGTTTCTCAAGCTTCAAATACACCAAATTTGGTATCACGTGACGTGAATAGACGATGATGAAAGTGAATGACACGTCCAAGCATTATAATCATGACATGCATGTCATGCAAGACATGACTGCATGCTACGCTCATAACGCACTCACAGCTTTTCACTAGCTTGACATATACCATATATACAATATATATATACAATATATATATATATATATACAATATATATATATATATATATATATATATATATATATATATATATGGAGAGAGAGAGAGAGGGGGGGGGAGAGAGAGAAGTGTATGGCATAATTTACGTCCGCCTAGTAACATTGTGCTCATTTTGAAGTGCCATATAGACCTTTTTTCGTGCTTCGCATATAATAGGTTCCCGTGGTACGTGGGAACTAGCATTTTTTAAAAGAAGAAACTCGCCAGCAGACGCTGCCTACATCGTCGTTGCGAGACGAGAGAAGGGGGAGCGTAGGAGGGGAGAATGGCGGCGCGCATACGCAATGGTTACACTCTACAATGGAGGTGTAAACACCGCGAGGAGCGATTCCTAGAGGAGAGAGGGGGAGCTAGTGTAAACTAGCAAATGATGCTCGAGTCAGCGCTGCGAGGCGAGAGAGGGGAGCGTAGGCGAGCAAAGGGAAGGTGACGCGCACGCGCAGTAAAGGTAGTCACGCTGCACACCGGATTGCGATCAACCATAGTGTATGGCGCATGTGAAGAGAATTCGCGACGTGATCTAAGCGCCTTCTCTCCTTTCACACCAGCGAGCCCGCTGAACCTATCGAAAGAGGGAATTGACAGGAGGGCAAGATGGTGCGTCCTTTCAACAGCACGTGTGACGACCTCGAGCACTTTATTTTCATTTGTCCTGCGAATGTGCGGCTCACTTTCACTGTGATCCCCAGCGTGCATACGCTTGCGTGGGGGCATCCCGCCGTGGACACAGTAACTAGGCGCACGGCCAGAGTCAAGTCCGGCCGTGCTCACGACGCTGAAATCAGGAAACGGTTATAGACTTCGGTTATATGGCGCAGCAATTCAGGTATAAGACATCACAATTAAAAACGTTGCAAAAACACAAGATACAATTGAAGAATCGACAAAGATGCATCTCTTGTGTTCATGCGCAGTTTTCAACCATGAACTCGCACAATTTTGCCTAACTATCAATGTTATATGACATCATTTGTAGAAAGAAGATGAAGTGATTTCTATAGTTTACTTTGAAAACTAATAGTAAACTGTAGGCTCCGTGCTGCGCTATAGTGTTAGCTCGCATGTTCTCAGGAGCCTCGGCAACCTATCTGCAGCGTTTCCTGAACCATGCTGAAAAAAATGTTGCAGGGCTGCTATAAAAACATGTCAGGCATTGCTTGATTTCAACCAAACAAGCATATCTACTTCTTTTTGGCGCATAATTGTTCGGCTTAGGTGTTGCCGGAACTCGCCTTGCAGTCACCTGTATAACGCTGGCTGTCCGTTTCACCGTGGAGCGACCTTGTCGAAGCGTAGGTTGGTAATGTGCAGTAGGTAGGTCTCCATGCATATGGCACGAATTCAATTCCCGCTAGCTTCTTATTGCCTGTGGAGCGGAAAGAGATGGAGGAGATCTGATTTGCATACATTTTAATTCGATATGCCATGGCGGCTCACTGCAGCTTCATTTGTCTATCGCATGCTTTTTGCTGGGATGATTGCACATAAGCCGAGCTACGAGGGCACGCAAATTTGTGCGTGCCTTCACTAGGGAGGGGAGTATGCTTGTGGAGGTAGATGCACGACTTACTCTTTTTTTTTACTAGTGGGTGAGGAGCGAATCCAATTTTGACAACGAAGACAGCGCGAAACCACCCAGTGCATATGCGTTATTCAACGTCGTACCAAATGTAATTTCTCGGAAGAAATAGAAAATAGTAATACGGAACGGAAAACGATGCCGATCACGCCTTCTTTAATCTGGCCTATATTTTCTTTCGCTGTCTTCATAATTTCTTTCCGTTTGCATATAGGTTCAAGAATATATGAAGCCACTAAATATTTAATTCCCGTTGAAAGCTGTATAGAAGAACGGGATGAAGAAAACGCGCTGAGCGGCAAAGGTGGCCTGCGATGATTTCGTGATATGAAGGACTAAGAAAGACTGCCGCGGCCTGCATTGATCTTTCAAACCTAATTAAGATGAAAAGGCGCTCAAGCAAAGATACCTCGCTGGAAGTGTCAGGAGTCTGGATACGTCAGTACAATTTGTCTTTTGTTTTTCTGGAAATGCTTGCATTGTTTCTCAGCGCAGCATTTGCACTAGCGGAGCAATCGGCTGAAAAAAAAAGAAGAGGACATTTGTTTGCCATCTATATTACATCAATAGGTGATTGGTTACCACCTGATTTGTTTAGGCGATGAGGGTTTGGAACAGTCATTGGAATAGCCATTGGAATATACGGGGTGTGCCTAGTCAGAGTTTATAATTATGTCAACGTCCTCTATCACTACGCGACCAAATGGGGGTTGTTGACAGTAGCAACAAGTAGAAATCTAAGACCTCGTTTTTCTCGCTCATTGAAACTCAGTCAATTCGAGTAAACAGTTATTTCGAACTGACACCCAGGTCCCGGTGCGGCCCTGTCTACGGGGAATACCTTCCGATAATTTGAAAGCGTCGGTATGCACAATGATTATTCAAAACTTGGGGCCTCTATTTTTTCTCGCTTCTTGCAGAAGTAGAGCTCAAAGTTATCACAACGTGTTGCAAAACCTAACCAAGTTTACTAGAGATGCACAACAACGAAACAGCAGCACTTCTCTGCAGCTGAGAATTCGGACGCCGCGCCGAGCTGCTGGGAAGGGGCAAACAACTATCATTGACTTGCGACAGAAGAAGCGCAAAAAATTGCAACTTGCTGATTACCTTTATTGGTGTTAACTCTGCTATTTAAAGTAATGTGTTTGTGAGCGTATATAACGTCATATATTTCTTACTGGGGCTCACTGATCGCATGAGATGCACTTGTGCATGCTTGTTTTGGCGTATCACCGACTGATAAATTAATTTCGTTCGCTGTTTCAGCGCCACGAACCAAACACAAACGTGTAGTAGTGCCGAGTTCGCAATAACGAGTCGAGATGACTTCAGCCCGCGCAGTGCGGAGCGATGTCCGTTCATTCTAACGCCCGCCCGCTAAGTCACACTCCGTTTGTTTCGAACAATCTTTAACAATTTTTCGTAAACTGCTTCGAGTTCGAGTGATTGATATTTTACTGTATTTGTTTGGTACAATTTGTACAGTCATTTCCAGTCGAAGGTTATGTGTTCAGAGACTTATTGCTGGCCGAGAATGCAGGAGAACGGGCAGTGGTCAGCAGCTTTCGGCAAAGCGCAACAACCACAAGCTCATGCCAGTGGCGATACATGTTATTTATTGCGTCTACGTGTCTATTGGACGGATTTTGTGCAGTCTGTAGCGTTTTACTCTTGTAAACGACGGCTACTGGAGCACCGAAATCAGTAAACGCCATCACTTAGGCGTGATAGCCAAACACATCAAGTAATCCAAAGTTTACACGTAATGACACGTTCATAAACTTGACTCGAAAACAATTGCCAGCCTCACTCATGCAGCGCTGCATGGTTTAGGCTTAGCTTACAACCAGTATGAATTTCTGTAACACCAATTCTCCTAACAATGTCAGATGATTCAGCAAGCGCTAACAATAGTACTACCTGAGTACTCGTACACTATTCCACAAAATGAGGGAATGGGTCTTGATCATCGCTTCTCGCGTATACGGAGTAGTGTACGGGAGCCGCGCACTCCGTCGTCTGTGATCTTCGCGGGTAGGCCGCGCAAAACACCCCAGGAGCCCCAACCAAAGAATATGCAACGCATAGCCACAGAACTCCTCTTGCATGAGGGGCTTCCGCTGTGTTTCGGTAGTAATCTAAAAAGAAAAAAATGCGACCTACAAAGTAAGAAAGATTCTCATCAACCCCACCCTCTCGTGTAGTATGTACATCAAAATTTCCCTACCCCGCGATCTAGGGGCGTTCCTATAGAAACTCTCAGCCACGTTCTGCAGGGTTCGGAGGTTGCAGGATGTTGCCAAGGCCGGTAACGGGAGCAAAGAGGAAAATGCCGATGTGGGATGTTCCGGAGTCTCGGGGGCGGGGGCCCACCAGCGGCTTAACTCTCCGCATAAGCCAGTGTGCCCAAGGGATCTGCGGCAACGAGCCCTAGACGAGCGACGCTGGGAGAACGAGCCGCGGAACGCGCGGCCATGATAAATGGCTCATTAATTGTTCCTGTCACGAAGCGCGGAGAGCGAGAAGAAATTTGCTTCCGCGACAGCGCCACGAGGAAGTTGCTTTCACGTGCCGTACGTGGCGTCGTTGCTACAGAAAGTCAAACGGAGCTATGTAAAAGTAATAAACACTGCGCACGTATGATATATCCTCGCGTCAGGGAGCATCACTCCTTTCGTGACGCCATGATGAGAGTTCTCGAAGTGACTCGAAGGTCGCCGTGTATATTGGGGAGGCATTGCCGGGCGCCTCTGTGCTGATTTCGCCAAGTGAATGCTGCAATGTTTTACTGGCTTAATTGCGTTGTTATTTACCATACTGCATGGTATACGGGTGACATAACTTGTCTACTTTAACAATTTTGAGTTTGTCTGTAAATGATGGCAACACTGCTCAGCGTAGGTTGTTCATAAGAAAAAGCAAAATTGAGACAATGTGATATAATATTATGATAATTGCTGGGGTTCGTTGTCCCAAAGCCACCATATGATTATGAGAAACGCTGCAGTGGAGGGCTCCGGAAATTTCGACCGCCTAGGGTTCTTTAACGTGCACCCAAATCTGAGCACACGGGCCTACAGCAGTTCCACCTCCATCGAAAATGCAGCCGCCGCTGCCTGGGTTCGAACCCGCGGACTGCGGGTCAGCAGCCGAGTACCTTAGCCGCTAGACTACCGCGAAGTAGTATTGGAGATAAGCGAAACGTTTCACAATTTGAAAGACAAAAAGCATGACATTCTTTTGCAGTGGCTTCCAGGCCACTGTGGCCTTGACGACAATGAACATGCAGATATTCTGCCAGGAATGTTCATGAAAGTGGCGTTCAGGAATCCATTCCATTATCGGGAACCGATGCTGCATCAAAGATGCGCTTCCTCGCACTTGACGTAACACACTCCATGTGGAACACAACCCGTTTTCTGCATACCAGCCTACGCCGTTTGGATCCGGAACCTTAACTTCAAATTCCATTTAACCTATCCCAATCCGAAACAACCATACTCTGCCGCTTGTGGCTTGGAGTGTAATTCACGAACATTTTTGCTTATCGAATAGTAATGGCTGACAGCGCTGCGTGCGATCACTGTGGCAGTGTGGAAACCACTGCCCACGTCCTTTGTAACTGTCTTCATTATAGCTCCTGTCTAATTTTCCTAACCCCTTCCTTTTCCCTAGTGCAGGGTACCCTACGGGGCTCAGTCCTCGTTGCTTTTCCTGTCTTTTATCATTATTATGTCTCTCTCTATATATAGCTCCTAAAGACAACAGCTTTAGGCAGCGTTAGCACGGCTTGATTGCCAGCTGCTTTAGGAGCAGTCAATTCTGGAGTGCCGGAACGTCCGACCTTTCAGCGAGAAAGCGAAGACGCTGCGGAAGTTTCTGTGGTCAACCAGACTCACAAAACGAATCTGACACTTTCGTGGTTGCGTGTGTGCGCGTTTTCTTTAAGCATTCCTTTTCATTTTTCCCTCCTTACCATTCTATATACTTTTCATCTCCGCCATCCCTCTCCCATGCGCAGGGTAGCAAACCGGCTGCCTATAGGCTGGTTAACCTCCCTGCCTTTCTTTTCCCTCTATTTTCCTTCCTTCCTTCTTTACCCATACCCCAGTACAGGGTGGTAAACATGAAAGTTTCTTCTGGTTAACTTCCCTGCCGTTTATGTAACCTTATTCTCTCTCCATGTTTTTCTTTAAGTACAGAAGCCCGTACGCTCGCTTTCATGTGCCGTAGAAAACCTAAGAGATGCTCGTCTCACGACTTGAAGCACACTTGAAACAAGGGGCACTGCAGCAAGCCGCATACTGCGTGGATAATGCCTGTTTGGCCCGGTAAGTTACGTTGCAGCAAAAGCTTTGCAGCCACCGTAAAGAGAAGTGGAAACATGAGCTTGATACGCCGCTATGTAAAAACATTTTCTAGAAAAATTTCGGTTTTGAGCTAGTCGATACTGGTTGAACACTGAGGAAATTTGCCGGCGCAAACTGAACGAGGACGTATGCTACAAGCGCCCATCCTGTTTTTTTTTTTGTTATGTATACTCGTTCAATTAGCGCCGAGGAGTTTCCTTAGTTATGTACTGTAGGTTCTGGGTACCTTGGAACCAGTCCTTACAAGTCTTCTCTGGCATCGCGCATTGCAGTGTACTTCAATCGAGACAGTCGAACTTCGACTCGTGCTCTGTGAGAGTTCACAGTTTGATGACCTTTTGGGCATGTGCAGTGGACGTTGCTATGCGCTCCTATTTGTCCTCTCTTTCCTTCTTCTCTTCTCTATTCTTCCCACCCCTTTCCTTTTTTCCATGTTCGGAAGCTAAACGGGTGCAACCTGGTTAATCTCCCTGCCTTACCTCCCCCTTATCTCCTTAATCTCCCTTATCTCTCTTTTCGAAAATCTTTTTTTCGGACATGCATTTCACGTACTCTTTCACGACCTTTTGAAAAACAGTTTCTTTTTAATTTTTGTTCAGGATCATTGGAGCGTTGAGGGGGGAGCGGAAGCGGGTATGTCAATTCATGCCGATATCACCGGCAATATCGCGTTTCATATACACAATAATCGCTTCCATGGTCCAAATAATAAGGTGAGCCAGTCGAGCTTAACCCATAATTAAACCAAGCAGAAAATATACTGAGGTGACGGGCCATCACTGCACCGGATTCTCGCAGTAAATAAATGGGGAGCATGCATAACGCCGTGTTAGTGAATGAAAGGAAGGTCATATGAGCAGTGGACAAAGAATGGAAGGACGATTGATGGAAAGATCGTATGAAAGTTCCATAAAGGCGCTGGGCGACACTGGTTGCCCACCATCTCTCGGCGTCTCCATTGTGTACGCGTAAACCTATTTGTCTGCACTCGACAGCAAATAACGGACTCCATTATTCACTCCACGTGTCATCGGTCATACGGAGCATCGGCCAACGTCGGCCCGAGACCAGTTGGAGCCTACATACTACTTTTACTTGACCTTTCATATTCGTTTCCACGTGATTGGCACGCTCAAATAGTAAACAGTTTGCGAAACAACTAGTTGAAAAGTTGTTTCCGTCATTACATAACCCTTGATAAAGCCACACAGCGTAGCTACGGCTGCACCAAGATGAAACCTGTGGTGGTAATTAACGCATAGTCTAAGCGCGAACCACCATCACATCGGCGGACAAGTTCGCAGGCGGCCGACCGTGATCGCCAAGAGCTCATCAAACATGCCAGAGATGAAAACCAGCGTGCCTAAGCAGCGCCATCTTTATATAAAATAGAGGAGGCGTTGGCCTGAGCGTATACCGCATACCCTGCACGCCCCTCATCGGCAAATCACAGGCTCCGCTGCGTTCCCGCCCCTGTGGGTGCAAAGGAGCAGCTATGAGGCGAAGTTCGACAGTTGGGTAAACCAAAAAACTCTTTGGACCCAGTGATTTATTTTTATTGATATAAACTATATACTTAATGCTGTGGAAAGATGCACCATAAGTTGTGCATGGGAAAGAAAGGGGAAAAAAGTGCAGTGGAGGCTCGACGCGGTGCCGTCCGCTCATCGGCGAAGCACTGCCGCCATTTCTCTTCTATTCGGATCCTTTCTTCCTTCATACGAACCGGTAATAATAAGCTCTGTTCCCTCACTGCAGCCAGCGGAATGGCTAACTCATTCGTGAGAGCGAGTGGAGAAAGAAAAGGAACGATCCATCTAGGTCCTCATCCGTCATCCACGCCTGGGATTCGGGCGAACGCCCCATTGGCACACGCCCCGCGCGGAATAAGGCGCCTGCGGCCAGCAGGCAGTGAACGAGAAAATGCTAAAATTCCTTTCTTCGACTCCCACACTTTTTTAACGCTTTGTTTCGTTTTCTGTTGATGCACCGTTGGTGCAGTTCCAGCGCGGGTTAGGGCCGTACGCTGTTCGCCGATGGTCGCTGAGCTTCAGTATAGATTAGAACAGAAAGCCGCTCCGACATATGTGATCTACCTTTTCTCTTGCTGTCGGAATGTTTCGATGGGCCGTGTACCTTCAGAGTTCGGGTTCCTTTGTGTTTGGCGCTGTATCGGGATGAGCTGTCTTTCGGCCGCACAAGGCGCAGATCATGAAAGGTCGATTTCGATTGTGAGAAAAATAGGTGACTGTGGCACACTGGGGAAGTATTATTGTCCATGCAAAATATGGTAACTTTGGAGTTACCTGCGCCTGCGTACAGTTTTGTTTGTATCATCCTAGTTTTACTCGAAAGTATGCTTGCGTTTTTCTCGTACTGATCCCGGAGCATGCGCACCTTGTTACGCATTCTGGCGCAGCGCTTCGAGCTGAACGTGTACTGCGCTCTGTTCCAATGTGATCACGATTTTCTTCGATCAACTTTTGAAAACTCGAATTTAACTCGAGTTTGGGTGCGAGAAAATGTGTAGACCATACACAACCGGCCGTTGCTGAAAACTCTTCTCAACAAGTCAACACATTTGCTGTGTAACAGCACTGTGTGATCACAATATTCTGTACTCTATTATTTCTGCCATGAGAGTGCCTGGATTCAAATCCCGTTCGAACCCTGTTTGCTGATTTTATCTTCAAGAGTGGAGCTGTTTAAGCCAGGTAGTGTGAATAGGAATTATCGTTATGAACAGCCACCCTCTCACTTCGTCTTCTTCAGCTCCTGCTTCACTCCCAGAACGCGTGCGCCTGTTATGAATGACAACAAATGTGACGGGCGGAGTCTGTTACGCCCAGCAAAATCGCCTAGCATCACTTAACAGCTACTCACAGGACTAACAGTCGCGTAACATCGTGTTATAGCTATAGTCCCGCTGCTAAAACAACGTAAAATGACGCAATCATTCGCATAACTAAAATCACGTAACGTCGCGTTGCTAAGCATGTGAATTGAATCATGTCAGAACACATAACTACTAGCGTGACTAAAAATTTACATAATATAACGCCACATCCTGTCCCGAGACTAAATATCGCTAACTGGTCGTCACGCGATTAAAATCACGCAACAACGCGTAATAGCAAGTAACTAAACATGTTCCCGCCATAAACCACGCAACAGCTAATCGTTACATGACATTTCTTGGCAATTCTAGCCAAATTTAGCTATACTTAGTACTTCTAACGAAAGCTTGGTCTTACTAGCAAAACAGCCAGGTCGAACACTCATGGTTCCAGCCTTACGCCACCAACGCTGCTCAATTTTTCTTTTCTAGATGCGAAGCATTCTATGGCCGAACTCAAGCGAATGTGCTGCCTGACCACTCTTACTGCGCATGCGCGTCCCCTCCACTCTTTCCCCTCTCTCACGCTCCCTCCTCTCTCGCTGACGACCCCGACAACGTCTGATATCAAGAGCTCTCTCTCTCTCCACTCTAGGCATCTCTCGCCGCGGCGTTTACACCCCTATTGCGCATGCGCGTCGCCCCCCCCCCACCTCTCGCCTCACAACGCCGACACAGACAGCATCTTCTAGTGAGTTTCTTGATTTGAGAATTCGACTGCTGGCGCTGCACAACCGTTCGCTAGTCACGCCGTATGAAGGTATAGGCACTGGGTCTTGACCTGCAAGGTATATATACTGCCGCTAATATATCTCCTCTGCGTTGTCGAACAATAAACAATCGCAGCAAGCGCGTTAATTAAAAGCGGACTGCTGGTCTCCGAGTCTATTTTGAGTTTTTGTCTTTCGTTGCCCATTAGCAGTGATTGGCATGTTCTAGTAAGAAACAATGGTACATTACTGTGTGCTATGTGCATCCCCAGGTTTCTCTTCTGCGCAACGCCATGATAAGCGCTAGTGTCTTATCCACCGCGAGCGCAAGCGTTAGCGCCCATTAGCGGAAGATAATGTAATTTTTTGTGATTGTGCGCGATAATTGGGATGGACACCTGCAACGGCACACAATTACACGACCAATATCTCGACTGTTGTCATAAGGTCACAAAAGCTTACGCAAATGAAACAAGATCACCCTGACTAATGCGCCAGGTTCATGCCCTCGAAAGCAGTGACTTGATTTTTAGAGGTGCTCAGAAATCTGCCCATCGCTTGTGCCGCGCGTGCATTGAGGCCTCGTTCTATTATCGACCGGCCCTCGCCGCGCCAGAGTCGCGTTCAACGGGGAGCCGCAACCGTGCCAACGAGAGCGGAAAAGGTGCCGACTGGAGCGCATGCTTCGCCGACTCATTGTTGGGCACCGCGCTATGCATGCTCCTCCGTCAGCGCGCGCCACGTGAACGAGGTATCTGTTGAAGGTGCGACTGAGCAGTGCTATAAGGGAGTGTTGTAAGACATTGCTGGAAACGGGTGCCTCCTAATGAGCGCCACTCGTAACTGACACTACTTCTTTCTCTTTAAGCGAAACTGACAAGCCACGAGTAAAGACATTCTTACAACAAGAGACAGGAACACAGTGAATCAATGAATTTACAATACTACAGTACATCCGACCAAGTTTTGCAGATATAATAAAAGCCCAGAAATATCGCGTTTCATGTCCACGAGTAACCGAGTTTATTCCATTAGAGAAACGAGCGTAAAATGACGTGCGTCACTCAAAAGCCGGGCGTGATTTAAATTTGTTAAATATATTTCTTCAAGTAAAACTCGCAACAGCAGTTGCTGAAATGCTTGTTTCAGTCCAAATGTCTGGTTATCTGTGGAGCTGTAATAGACTATACGTGCGGAATCATCCTACGTATATATATACTCTTTTTTTCATGTGGTGGAAGCTCTTGCCAGTGAAGGCAAAATAACGAGCAGTGAATGCAAGTATCGGCGACGCTCCCTCACGGCGCAGTCATTTTTACTTATCTCTGGCAGAGAAACATTCAATTGTATCATGCAGTTCCGGTGCGCCAGGCATTCGCTTTCGTGCGCGACGCGCGCTCCGAGCTGAAAAAGCAAAACCCCCCTGCGTTTCCACACGAACCTGGAACTCGTTAATGCTGCCTCACCAGGCGTGAATACGGCCTCGTTAGCAATCGGAGAGCTGCTTCACGCGTTCAGAGCGCGTGTGTCACGGAGCGCTCTTCCTTTCCGTGATGCTCTTCCTGAGAGGGCTGTCGTTGTGTACCACCGCGAACAGTGGCAATAAACATGAACGCGAACTGCGCCAGCCATTTGAGCTCTTTAAAAGACCATCAAATGTAAAAGTCGCTGTCTTAATATGTCTGTCCCTGCAAGATCAAGTAAACCGCGATTGGTCAGTTGTGTGGCAATTCTGAATAAATTGGTGTTCTCTGACATAAGAGCTGTCATGCATGCTGTCTACGCATTAAAGCGAACTAAATAGATCATGTAAATCTTGTGCGAGCATTAAACAGTATGCTTTCTGTGATGCGACTTGATTGGGCAGGGTAGATTATATGTCATAGCCGTGTTATGGTGCGGTATATCAAGGTAGAGGGAAAGTGTAGAGGAGGGAGCTGAGGGTTGGGGAATCGACAAGACGGAAAGGAGGCATTAATCGCCACTGCATCACAAATGCAGTTTGCCTTCCCCGCAATGGACACCAACCAAGCAAGCTGCAAGTTTTCAACGGCGACGCCGCCTGCTTTGGCGCTCGAAACTTGCAGTGTCTGCAATACTGCTCTGTCCTTCTTGCAACATCCATGTTCAGTGAAACTAAATATTTGTTTTTTTTTCTCCTTCCGTCTTCTTTTCGCTTCGTTGACAAAAAAAAGGGGGGGGGGGAGTCACTAACGTTGCGGCTACCACATTTTTGCCGGTTGGCGACTTCAAATAGCTTCAATGCTTGCTGTATTCATCATTTCTAATTAACACGTGTTAGGTAACACTGAAGCATGCGCAATGCCGTTCGTCACAGCCTGTGGAGCTGACCGGAGTGCAGCCCCGCGTGGGACCCCAGTCGGGTGGTACTCGTCTGTACCTGAACGGAACCAATCTGAATGTCGGCAGCCACGTCAGCGTTTACCTGGACGACATCGTATGCCACGTCGAAAGGTGAGTGTTTGCACCAAACGAATTCCACGCATCGACCTTTGACGCGCAGCGAAAACATTCATTGCAACCTTTCGTAGAAATAAAAGACTTGTGAGACGAGCAAATCGTTAGGCTTCATGCTCGCATTCAGAAGGAACTACAGCTTACCTGCGACGCTTGTGAGTAGGACAATGCAGCAGTGGTCACCTTTCATCGCAATCTAGCAACGATAACCGTTTCAATCGTACGTAATACTTCAATTCCGTCCACCTACAGCGCCTTGACAATTTCCTGTTGCGAGCACATATGCCACTCACAACCAGCAGCCGTCGCGCACTACACTGCCTTTTCTCACAGCGGTGACGAGTTCCGGTATTTCGGTTGATAAGCGAACGCCGCCAGATGACACTGCGCATTATAACGCATCCTAGCAGCGGCCGCGGAAATCGGCGCTTTGTGAGGCGAGCATCATCCAGTTAGCAACTTTCCTGTATCTATCACGCTGCCGGTTTCAGGTTGCATCTGTGCAGAGCTTTTTGCGTCGATAAAAAGATTGTTACAAGATTGGCTAATCTACACGTGCTGTTCTCGGTCAAGTATAGATTGTTGGCACTGAAGTCACTGGAAAGGCTATGTTACAGAGCCAACATGGCGTGACGTGAACTTTGGGATCTCACTTTAATGCTATCACTACATCGCAAGCTGGTCTTTTTTTAGTTTTCATCCACAGAGCCCTAATAACTTAGTAGAAAGTACAGCACAAAATACACAATGGACGGAAGGAACACAAATTACGACGACGATGGATATGTGGGGTTTAACGTCCCAAAACCACCATTTGATTATGAGAGACGCCGTAGTGGAGGGCTCCGGAAATTTCAACCACCTGGGGTTCTTTAACGTGCACCCGAATCTGAGCACACGGGCCTACAACATTTCCACCCCCATCGGAAATGCAGCCGCCGCAGCCGGAATTCGAACCCGCAACTGGCGAGTCAGCAGCCGAGTACCTTAGCCACTAGACCACCGCGGCGGGACGAAAAAATTACTACGACGAGAGGTGAACTTTCAAAATCTTTATTTGAAGTAAAAGTTGTTGTTGTCGTTTGCGTTGCTTCCTTTCATTGTGGGTGCATGCGCTGTATTGTGTGCCGTAAATATATATGAACGAACAAGCCCAACTCGCCGCTTTAATCAGGCCCAGTAATGTTCCAGCTGCTGCGTTATCACACTGCACTAGGCTAGTCGATGTTTGATTATACTGCCTTGATGCCACCTAAACTGCCATATTGAAGCCATGTTGTGCATCCATGACATCACGTGCAAACTTAAAGTTCTGGAGCACGATTTTGAAGCTACAGCACGATTGTGATTTCCGGACACAGCGGCTGCATTTCGAGGGGAGATGAATGCAAGATTATAACATAGTCGAGAGTTCGACGGAATGCCGTCTGGTCAGGTAAAGGCATTGTTAAAAAACAGGTCACTGACTAATGTCAAATAAAAACAAAGACGTTTCGGGATCCGTACGGATCCCTTGTTCACAATGGGATGACGGCTGAGCAACAGGTTCTTATGTAATGTTGAGCGCATGACGCAAAGTCCGGGAGTACACGTGGTTTAGTGTGCCAGATGATCTATTGATTGTGTTACTTGTCGTCTGAATGATTAGTGATTCGAGGTTCAGTCTGGTTGTAAAATTCTTCTCCGTGGCCATGATGCATGCGTTGTCCCAGCTTATCTCGTGGCCCGTCTTCTCGGCATGCTCTGCGAGTGCATTTGTCACTGTGTGGCCCTTGGCGACGTCATTCTTGTGTTGCATCAGACGTCTGCAGTAATTTCCACTCGTGCCAATGTACACCGATTCGCAATCGGCGCATGGTATCTTGTAGACCACGCCAGGAAAGTGTTGCCGAGGGAGAGGATCCTTCACATTTAGCAACTCAGCCTTAAGCTTGCTTGCTGGAACATGCGCGATCTGTACACCACGTTTTCTGAATAGACGGGCTAGGGCTTCGCTTATATTTCGAATATAAGGAATTGATGCACGCTTTTTCGTAGACGATGTATTATGCATGGCTTGACTAGTTGACTGCAGTTTATGCATGACGAATTTAGTTGTTTTTCTAATAAAAATCTTGGGGTATCCATTCCTGATCAGGTCATCTTCAATGGTCCGGAGCTCCTCCTGCAGGCTTCCTTCATCGGAACAAGTGCGAACCGCTCGTTGAACTAAAGACCGAATCACTGAGCGTTTGTGGGCTACCGGGTGGACTGACTTATAGTCGAGGTATCTACCGGAGTGCGTTGGCTTTCGGTACACAGCGAAGGCGAGGCCTGTGGGAGTACGTTTTACAACTGCATCCAAGAAAGGGAGGCAACCGTCTTTTTCTTCTTCCACAGTAAACTTGATGGACGTCTCGATGCCATTTAGGCAGTCAAGGAAAGCTTGGACGTCTTTCTTCTTTATCACGCAGAAGCAGTCGTCGACGTATCTCAGAAAAACCTTGGGTCTTGGCTGAAATGTTCGCAATGCTTTCTGCTCAATTGCTTCCATTGTGATATTAGCAGTTGTGACCGAAATCGACGCTCCCATTGCGGTACCGAAAACTTGCCTGTAGAATTCACCCTTGTACGAGAAGTAAGTGTTGGATAGGCAAAACCGTAACAAGGTGCACAGCTCGGTGACGTCGAACGGTGTGCGATCGGCCAATGTCGTGTCCTTGTGAAGCAATTGTCTGGAAGTGTCTACAGCAAGGTCGACGGGAACACTTGTGAAGAGGGAGCAGACATCAAATGAAACCAGTACTTCGTCGACATCCACAGTGATACTCTTCATTTTGCTTATGAAGTCATTGGTGTTCCGGAGGTTAGTTTCAGTCTTGCCTGCAAGGGGAGCCAGGATGCCGTGAAGATACTTTGAGAGGCTGTACAGGGGTGACCTAGTGAAATCTACTATGGGTCTGAGAGGCGTTCCGCTTTTGTGAATCTTCGGTAAACCGTATATCGCTGGAGCAGAACCATTGGTGCACAGCAGCTGGAAGTATAACCTTTTTGCTGATGCAGGAAGTGTCTGAAAAATACTAGATAGCGTCTTTTGCAGGCCAGTTTGGACTTTCGAGGTAGGATCCTTGTTAATCTTGGCGTACGTTGTACAGTCTCCCACTATGTCCGTCATCTTCGACTCATACGTCGACCGGTCAAGCACAACCGTCACGTTGCCTTTGTCCGCAGGAAGTACAGCAATCTTCTTGTTTTTGTGCAATGCCTTAATCGCTTTTTCCTCGTCTTCCGAGAGGACTTGCTGGCAGCCAGACTTGCGAATCCTCGATAGTATACCTACTGCTCTCGTACGGACTTCGTCTCGTTCACTTTCCCCAAGTAGACCAATAGCGTTTTCGACAGCACACACGACCTTGCGAGTGTCCGGCTGCTTTGCTTGGTTGAAGTTGAGACCACGGCTCAAAACTTTGCATTCCGCAGGAGTTAGCTCGTATGACGACAAGTTCCTGACCTCGAACATGGGTCCTCTGGTTTTCCTGCCTTTTTCTAGCAAAGTACTCAGCTTGCGCTCTTGTGACGTTTCCTGCTTTTCTGTTCGTCGTCGCGATGCTTGGTTCGCAACGAGATGTATTTCAGGGAGTAACTCAGGCATGATGAATTCCAGCTGGCGTGTTGTGAAGAAAATGTCAGTCTCAACACGCCAGCTGTTCTTCACAACACGCCAGCTGGAATTCATCATGCCTGAGTTACTCCCTGAAATACATCTCGTTGCGAACCAAGCATCGCGACGACGAACAGAAAAGCAGGAAACGTCACAAGAGCGCAAGCTGAGTACTTTGCTAGAAAAAGGCAGGAAAACCAGAGGACCCATGTTCGAGGTCAGGAACTTGTCGTCATACGAGCTAACTCCTGCGGAATGCAAAGTTTTGAGCCGTGGTCTCAACTTCAACCAAGCAAAGCAGCCGGACACTCGCAAGGTCGTGTGTGCTGTCGAAAACGCTATTGGTCTACTTGGGGAAAGTGAACGAGACGAAGTCCGTACGAGAGCAGTAGGTATACTATCGAGGATTCGCAAGTCTGGCTGCCAGCAAGTCCTCTCGGAAGACGAGGAAAAAGCGATTAAGGCATTGCACAAAAACAAGAAGATTGCTGTACTTCCTGCGGACAAAGGCAACGTGACGGTTGTGCTTGACCGGTCGACGTATGAGTCGAAGATGACGGACATAGTGGGAGACTGTACAACGTACGCCAAGATTAACAAGGATCCTACCTCGAAAGTCCAAACTGGCCTGCAAAAGACGCTATCTAGTATTTTTCAGACGCTTCCTGCATCAGCAAAAAGGTTATACTTCCAGCTGCTGTGCACCAATGGTTCTGCTCCAGCGATATACGGTTTACCGAAGATTCACAAAAGCGGAACGCCTCTCAGACCCATAGTAGATTTCACTAGGTCACCCCTGTACAGCCTCTCAAAGTATCTTCACGGCATCCTGGCTCCCCTTGCAGGCAAGACTGAAACTAACCTCCGGAACACCAATGACTTCATAAGCAAAATGAAGAGTATCACTGTGGATGTCGACGAAGTACTGGTTTCATTTGATGTCTGCTCCCTCTTCACAAGTGTTCCCGTCGACCTTGCTGTAGACACTTCCAGACAATTGCTTCACAAGGACACGACATTGGCCGATCGCACACCGTTCGACGTCACCGAGCTGTGCACCTTGTTACGGTTTTGCCTATCCAACACTTACTTCTCGTACAAGGGTGAATTCTACAGGCAAGTTTTCGGTACCGCAATGGGAGCGTCGATTTCGGTCACAACTGCTAATATCACAATGGAAGCAATTGAGCAGAAAGCATTGCGAACATTTCAGCCAAGACCCAAGGTTTTTCTGAGATACGTCGACGACTGCTTCTGCGTGATAAAGAAGAAAGACGTCCAAGCTTTCCTTGACTGCCTAAATGGCATCGAGACGTCCATCAAGTTTACTGTGGAAGAAGAAAAAGACGGTTGCCTCCCTTTCTTGGATGCAGTTGTAAAACGTACTCCCACAGGCCTCGCCTTCGCTGTGTACCGAAAGCCAACGCACTCCGGTAGATACCTCGACTATGAGTCAGTCCACCCGGTAGCCCACAAACGCTCAGTGATTCGGTCTTTAGTTCAACGAGCGGTTCGCACTTGTTCCGATGAAGGAAGCCTGCAGGAGGAGCTCCGGACCATTGAAGATGACCTGATCAGGAATGGATACGCCAAGATTTTTATTAGAAAAACAACTAAATCCGTCATGCATAAACTGCAGTCAACTAGTCAAGCCATGCATAATACATCGTCTACGAAAAAGCGTGCATCAATTCCTTATATTCGAAATATAAGCGAAGCCCTAGCCCGTCTATTCAGAAAACGTGGTGTACAGATCGCGCATGTTCCGGCAAGCAAGCTTAAGGCTGAGTTGCTAAATGTGAAGGATCCTCTCCCTCGGCAACACTTTCCTGGCGTGGTCTACAAGATACCATGCGCCGATTGCGAATCGGTGTACATTGGCACGAGTGGAAATTACTGCAGACGTCTGATGCAACACAAGAATGACGTCGCCAAGGGCCACACAGTGACAAATGCACTCGCAGAGCATGCCGAGAAGACGGGCCACGAGATAAGCTGGGACAACGCATGCATCATGGCCACGGAGAAGAATTTTACAACCAGACTGAACCTCGAATCACTAATCATTCAGACGACAAGTAACACAATCAATAGATCATCTGGCACACTAAACCACGTGTACTCCCGGACTTTGCGTCATGCGCTCAACATTACATAAGAACCTGTTGCTCAGCCGTCATCCCATTGTGAACAAGGGATCCGTACGGATCCCGAAACGTCTTTGTTTTTATTTGACATTGGTCAGTGACCTGTTTTTCAACAAGATTATAACATCACTTAGATTTATGTTCAAGTTAAAAAATAAAGAACACCTGGTGGTTAAAATTAGAAATGGACCCTTCCCGACCGAGTGTCTCATAGTTATGCAATGGCTTTTACTCGTAACATGTCATAATCAAAATATTGAATGTACTTTAGCAGCTCTCGCTGTCGTTTCCCATTTCCTTGTAGTGATTGTGAGTCAATGCAGTTTCATCACGTAACTATTTGGCATACGCTCAATTAACACTGAACGGAAAATTATGTCGAACGTAATTCACACTGACACATTTGTCTTAATTTGCTGTTTCAGCAAAGGCACGTCTTTTTTTTTTCGATGCTTACGCTAACGCTGGTCAGAGCTTTTTTTTTTGGTGAAAACGGCTATTACATGTAAGCACTTCACCACCTTACTTTTTGATGCACCTCTTGAAAAGGTTGTCGGTCCATGGACTTCTTATTTCGTGGTTTACTCTCATGATGACCCAAATATCTTTTACCGCTTCAGTGCATGGCAGAACAATGATTTGCACTGTTATCATGACGGAATCGTGCAGCTGGTCATCCATTCTTCACTATGAAGCTGAGGAAAATTCAGCGCAGATTTAGATTTATCGCGCACAGGACAGCTGCAAGTCAAAAGACAAAGTGTATTTCTTGGTCACTAGAGGGCGTGGCATATTCCTCACCCTTTCAGTCTTTTTAAGATGCTTTACCAGTCAGCCCCACAACCCATCCGTGAGAGCTTTCGGTGCTTAACCAACTGCGTCTATAGTATGAAGTACGAATGTTTTGAAATTAAGTGTTTTTATTGCTTCTGCGCGCTGTCACTCTGCTTATAAATAAAAGCAGAGGTAAACGCACGTCGCTGGATAAAAAAGAATTCAAAAAGATGACGTCGTCCAATTTCGTTAAAAGGTTTCTTGCCTCGTGCTTGATGAGAAGTCTGGTCACGTAGCGTCGAGAATCAACAGCTGACTCAATGAAAGCGTTCGCTCACTGTGCGCAAGCCGCCCTAAGAAGTAATGCACTGCGAGAAAAAGATATAAAGTATGGGAGTTAAGATTGAGCAGGACACTAGGGACGCTTCATTGATCCAAAGGTGCACCGCTCCAAGATTTGATTACGGCTTCCCAGTGAATGGAAATGTCCCCCTGCACGTTTGTTCATGGTCGGCGGCAGCCCACTCTAATTCTTACTTTATCCACCACCAGGTGGGGCTAGTTCATTGCTCTGCACTTTGCTGACTAAGTGTTCACGTAAAAAAAAAAACGCACCCCTTGCAATTTTATTCTTCCGTTTCATTGTTTTACGTATGAAGTCAGACAAGCAAAAGGAAAGTGAATACATTTGATTGTAGCACCAATGTAAAAAGGCAAGTCACACTTGCGAATGTGTGTCAACATAAGTGAGCTCTCACCGCATCCACGGCGTTCCGTCACCCGAAAAGTGGCCCATGCTCTCCTTAAAAGAGTGTCTAAGGTGCAGCTTTTGTTGGAAAATATGTGCTTCATAATATATTTTCTTTCTGTCATAGCTAGGTTTGTGTCGTCCGCCTCGGTGGAGCAGTGTTCGGCTGCAGAACCGAAAGTCATGGGTCGCATTTCGATGTAGGTGAAATGGTAGAAGTCCGTGTATCGTACAATGTCAACGCAAGTTAAAGAACACCAGTTGGTCGAAATTTAGATTTCCGGAGCCCTTCACAACGGCGTCTTTCATAATCATATCCTGGTTTTTGGACGTTACGCTCCAATTATTATTATTATTATTATTATTATTATTATTATTGTTATTATTATTGACAGAGAAAATGTCATTCAAGAGGAAGACCAAGGTAGCATTCGAACGCATATGGGTGGAAGCAGCTTTGTGCGATGTCCTCGACTTTATCAAGCACGACACCCTCCTGCGGCGTTTTATAACGCGTGCATGTGACCTGCCTTCTTTTTACCACTCTTCATAGCTGCTTGCAATCCATCATTTGTCATTGTTATGTTTTGAGGCATCAAAGCTTAAAGCGCAACTTTTTTCGCTACTCGCGTGTATACAGTGGCAAGCGTGAACAAAGCAGCGCGCGATATCAGCGACTCGTACATACCTATACAAACACGAAGCCCTGCGGATATGCGGTTTGTTCGCAGCGCGTTTATTTTATCACAGCTTCGATGCGAGTGGGCTGAGATAACGCGGTGCACGCGATGGTGCCAAAACCTCGCCGCTAGCACGCTGTGCAGGAGCCACCAAGCATTGTGTTAGTACGTCCTTGCCACCACCATGTGGTGCACACTCCCGCATTCATGCTAAATGTGCACGTTAAATATAAGTAGATAAAATTCGCGTAATTTGCAGTCTTAGCACGTGCTGACACATCGTCACCAGAGCAAGTCGTGCTTATACCATGTGCAACGCTCGCAGGTCTCTGGCAAGTAGCAGCCAAATCAGCTGCCGGACGTCCAGGTCTCCGTACCCGTCGTACCAAGTTTCGCAGCTCATCCTGTGCATTGACGGTGCCAACCTGACCCTGAGCAACCCTTTCTTTTACACCGAGGACCCTTCCTTGCACAGGATTCAACCGCTCAAAAGTTTCCTCAGGTGCGCAGTGTAATGTAACTTACGTGGATAAATAACAATCTCTTGGCAAAAATTAAGACAGCTTCGCATTGGCGGTGCCAAGTCTGAAGCAAGAGCGGAGATAGGCGGCCCTCTTTGTCCACCATTATTTTCATCTCTTTCTTTCTCTGTGTTTGTTGTATTTTTTCTCTTTCTCTCCTGCTCTGTTCACAACTTCCTCTCTCTTTCTTGGTCTGTCTTGCTCTCCAGTTTTTCCCTCTCTTTCTTGTGTCTGTTTATATAGCTTTGCCTCTCTCTAAGTCTTTCTCTGTCTTTTGATCTTTTATGAATTTATTTCCTTTACATATGTTCATTTCTCTCTTTGTCGTTTCTCTCTCTCTCCCGTTCACGAGTTTGTTTTGTCGAACGCTCGCATCTGCTCTGCTTGGTGGCGAGGCTTGCCAAGTTCCTGTGGCGCATACTCGTCCAATTCCTTTTTTGTTCAATTTGGACAAATGGCGTCCGGCTTAAATCAACGCACTGTTGAAACAGATGGTTCCACTAGATTGCATGCGATCGTAGTCAAAGCAGCATTGTGATGAATAACCATATACTTCTCTTTCTAAAGCCTTCAGCCGAAAATAGTAGAACAATAAACATTTGTTTATGTGATATTTCACGTGAACATATGTTCTCTTGGAACTAATATAATGTAGATAAAAATAACGAAATTTTTGTTTAGTCTCAAACCGCAGGGACGTTTCAAACATGCCATTAAAGCGTGGCGGGAATTACTGAGAATTTTTTTCATGACACTAACTTTACAGTGGCGGCAGACACATCCATATTTACGGAACCAACCTAACGTCTATCCAGCAACCACGTATGGCGGTGTTCAACAGGTTTCGCCAAGTAAACGAAACGGTGAGCTGAATCTCGAACTCTGTTTGATTACACGTTGTTACGTTGTTAGTCTTGTGCACGCCGACGTGTACTCGCACTCTGAAATATGCTTTTTGTTGAAGAGACCGACCTTCATGTCCACCTTTACTTCAAGTTAGTATTGAACCCGATAGGAGTGCACGTTAGCTTACGGACTGCGCGAATTGCACTGACCGACTATTTTTAAGAAAATTGCTCTCACAAACTACTCTCATAAACTACTTGATCGTGTCCATAAACTGTGTTCAGACTCAAAAAGAACTCCATGATCAACTCAAGAAGTACTAGTTTTTATACCTGAACTTCAATTTTAAGTACTAGCAACCATACATTTTAGGACGCCAGAAACCTAGGTAAGGAAAACGTGGACAAGACAAACGCAGTTTTTAAAACACAAAGCTATGACATTGCAAGCGAGCCTATGGGTTGCTCTTTTTTGTAGAAAGAGTTATTGCGACCCATGGAAGATCTTTTTCACCGTAAATGCTTTCATTTTTTGAAAAAAAAGTTATTTGATTGATTAATCGATTAATTGAATGATTTTCATTGGTTATTGTTGTGCGCCAACCAAGTTATCGTGCTTCATCGTGAAGGAAATGTTGACAGAGATGACATGTGATAAGTGGTGACATGAGAATTCATTAAAACAAAGTGCAGTAATGTGGAGAACCTATCACCTGTGCAGCTGGATTGAGTAACCCGAAACTCCATTCCGTGTGCATTTGGAGTGCACTTGTGCAGAATAATTTATTAATTTACATTCATTAGGTAACCAGCTGACTCGATTATGCACCACTGTGAATTCATGCTCTATTTAAACCACTTCTCCTGATTGCCGCAGTCATGCCACGTGTTGAACGCCTCCGTCATGATCTGCCCTTCTCCGGCGGTGCTTGTGAGGAACCCGGGGCGGGACAGCAGCTTCGATGACGACGAAAGACAGGAAGACAGTGCCGACGTGGTTGCGCACGCCGTGGCCAGAGGGCAGCACCAGAGGAACACTGCAGTGAAGACGAAAGTATTGTCTGAGACTGGATCCGAAGTCGAAGAGCTGGATGCTGTGAGGCTTCGCATTGGCTTTATAATGGACGATGTTCGATCGGTGCAGGAATTGAACAAATTCTACCCCGATGTGGCCTCCGACCTGACCTACGTTTCTGACCCTCGCTTCTTTCCCTTTGACAACGACGGCGTAAAACTTTACAAGGGAGAGCCACTCGTCATTGAGGTTCGTGGAATAGTGTAGTTATGTATATTTCACAGATATTTCCTTCCAACTTTGAACTTTGTTTCCAACACACAAAAAAAGGGGGCGGGGGGGGTTTCCGCAACCAAAAAGCTGTCCAAGACAGATTGAAGGGAGCTGGGGAACCTTACAGGCAGCAGCGATAAAATGGCCACAAAAAATCCATGTGACTTAATCACTACAAATAACATAGCTTAAGTACAAAACTAAAAAAACATGTGATTGATAACCGAAAAATGCACAAATACAGCAAGGTGCGCATTATATTAAGATGCACACAAAAGTACAGTAAACCTATATAAAACAAAGTGCACATTCAATGATGCAAAGATCACTCTGCATAGCAAACAAAGTATAACAACGCAAAAACAATGTTGTAGTGGCGTAAATGAGCTCATGGTATTACGGCTCTAGGAAACGCTCAATTTGCTATTTGCTTTATAACGTGGGACATCAAAGTGGATTTCAAAAGAAAATTTATTATGGTGGGTAGCTGATAAGTGGAGGTCGCCCTTCCGTGGTTCGTGGCACGGGTATCTGATTATAGCGTAGAGGATATCGTCCTCGTGTTTCAAGTGCCATGTTTAGGAGATTATGTTATTGTGAGTGCAGAATAAGTTAATAGTCGTATAATTTTCTTGATTTAGGCCAATTGTGCTGAATAAATAAAGGATTCGTAGGTGAGTTTGGGTTCATCGAAATTTTTCTGATTTAGCATAAGCACTTTTTTGCATCATTACCAGTTTGATGTGATTCGTAGACGTTGTCGTGCCTCAAACCAGTGTAGAATAAGATAAATGGGCGTTATATATCGCCTTATTATTAGGAAATTTCCTAATCACCAAGTGCGCTTCTATTATGTGCAGTTTGTCCTGGTAATGACAGCTAGTCTCTTACTAAAAGCAGTGTATTTGTGCACAGTTTGCTTGTGTTATGACGTGGAGTACGTTGACCAGTCTGCCTTGATATAGACACGGATAATAGACAAGGCCCAGCACAGACAACCAGGACCTCGTTTTCACTTAAAGCATCACCAGTGCTACCATTAGTATGACGAATATGCATCACAGAAAAGTGCCCTTGCGGATTAGGAAAATCTTCCTGAAAGTTAAAGGAAGTGCTCTGCTTAGCTCTGAGGTAAAGTTGTTGATGTGTGTATTCTATTACAACCTTTCTACAAACTGCACATAACAATTCTTGACAGCTTACGTGTTTTAAGACGTTGTCCTGAAACGTTGACGTAAAGTCAATGTTACAAGGTTCGCTAGAGGGCTGAAATGATGATGATGTGTGGTGCTTAGTGACGCAAGAGCCCATTGATGACCAAAGAGCGCCAGGTCATAGGACAGGAGCTGGAAACAATAAATATGTTCAGCGGCTGTATAAGGACCCTAAAATTCCTCGCTCTAAGGCGGGTAAAACGTAGAAGTGATAAAATCATGACAGTGACGTGAAATGTGTAGTGAGAATGTATGGAGAAGGGTTCTATTATTAAAATAAGAGGGCTGATACAGGACGTAATTATATTTTTATATAATTAAGGCTAATTTAGCTGCATGAAATCGACTATCCAGTTATTTATTTCTTTTTGAAGATGAATAGGGAAAAAATATTGATTGCATTGGCGCACATTACCAACTTTGGGGAGTAGGAATACCAAAGAGGTCGTTTCATATATTATGAATAACAAAGGCCCAGAAATCAACCATGATTACATATATCTATAGTGATACCTTTCTTCGAATAAGACAAATTAGGCTTATTAAAATCAACTGAAAAGCCCTTAAAATTAGGCAGGGGAAAATATAACGTGTTCCCACGGGCACACCTTCCATCACTTATTAAGAACCCTTTGAACATTGTGAACTTCTCTGAAAACTACAGTTCTCGGTAGCGTTGGAAGTGCACTCAGAAAGACGTATTGTTTGTTAGCAGCAGAACTTCCTCTTTGGTGTTGCCACGTACACTTTATAGGATATGTAACAAAAACAGGTCTGTAGCCATGAATTTTCTTCGGCGAAGCCCTTGATGAAGGCCTTGACTATTTCAGAAAAACCCCGAATTTCATTATTCGTTTAAGGTGAGGTACGCCTTCATCAAAATTTTTGTGGGTAGATAGAGGAGGCGCTAGGGCACCCCCCTTGCTACGGGCCTCAGTCAGCATCTAGAGGACGTTTGGGTTATTCAGAACACTTCAGTTGATAAGGCCTACTCGACAGTGTTTAAGCGGAATATATAAGTGATATATCGCTCACACTTGTGAAAAAAGTTCTAAAACAGACGTGACCTTCAGACATTATTCTGCGTTATTAAGTAGACCGGAGTATGGTCGTTTCTGATATCCCCAATAAACCTGCTTATCTCAGTCGGCACTTGCGTCAGCACATCCATTTGAGCGTTATTTTCTCATGTAGAGACGGTCATCCATTACAGCAAATTTCTTTCCGAACTTCGCCTATTGAAGCTCATTTACAAAGGTCATGGTCTCTGACGCTTTTCATGCGTTTCGTAGTTCAACGCGATAACAACCTATGAGAAAGAAGTTACAGAACGAGCCGACAAAAAGTGACTGTTCACAATTTCTTCACTCGTTTCTTTTGTCCAAACAATTGCGATGACCTAAGTTTATTTCTAAACTGTACAGCAACGAAATGTGTCTGCGTTTTTCTTTTTTTTTTCTAGGGCGAAATGCTTCGGTTGGCCACTACAGAACCTGAAATTAATGTTACCATTGGTACACGACCGTGCAACCTAACATCACTCAGCATGAGTCAGCTGGTCTGCGTTCCCCCGGATGTTCAGCCACCAAGCACCGATGAAATCGGCCACCGGACAGAGATAGACTTGCCTGTGGTTGTGGTACGTTTGAGCTATCTACAAAGTCTTAATAATAATAATAATAATAATAATAATAATAATAATAATAATAATAATAATAATAATAATAATAATAATAATAATAATAATAATAATAATAATAAAGAGCTCCGGAAATTTAGACCACCTGAAGTTCTTCCAGCGCTCATACTGTCGTCTGTTTTTTTTTTACTTTTTGACCGTATAAATTTTTTTTTCATTTTCGCTCAAACTGAGCTGCGCTAAAGTGATATCATTTTTTTTCGGAAGGACACATTCCTCGAGCATGATCTGCAAATTCCTTTATTTACGTCGAACTTTGTTATGTGTCAAAACATTAGCATGTGCTGCACATACTTGTTTCTGGCGCAAAATTTCTATTGTGAAAAGGGTACAGAAGACTTACTGGGTACAGAAGACTTATTGTGAAAATGGTACAGAAGAGCCAGTGAAGTGCCTGTCTTTTTACTCTATCCATCGCACCACATGCACTTTAAGTCGAAAAATACTGGCCAATTTGCCCAAAAAGTGTTATGTATATATATATATATATATATATATATATATATATATATATATATATAGGAAATCATTCCTGTGATACACGTTGGGGCCTACCTAGCTTGCTGGCTGTTGTTATCGTTGTACTTTAGGACCGCTAAAGTAATAAAGGTAGACTAGTAGTGTAGGCTCAGAATAGATGCATAGGCGCTCAGAAAACTGTCTCAGCGCTGATGGATAGTAACGTTCCGTTAGAATCCGATGAAGTATTAACGCGATAATGTTAAGCAGCTCGTTTCACAGAAATTCTGAGGTCGGCGTCATTGATTGTAAGTGAAAATTATCTTGTGCGTGTTAGAAAAATCGAGAAAATGCAAATAAATTAAGTAGTGAATATTTGAGGGCATGGTGGAGGATTAAACCCAAGCTGTGTGTGTGGCAAGGAGGTGTTCTACCATTCAGCCACGCGTCTGCTTGAAAGTATACTGAATATACCACCCTTGCTTGGAAATGCAGTGAAAATAACTAGTATGCTTCACAAACACATACGTTCTGTATACAGGCTGCATACTACAGCATGCGATATCGCACTAATATTGCGTGGTAGAAGCATACGTTGCCATTGGGCCTCAGAACATGTGATTATCTTAACAAATTCGTGGTATGAAGCTGGCCACCCATTAGAAAGGCACATACGTTACAGCTCGTGTTCCTTAATTAAGACCACGTAGTCGGTGCACATAGCCAAACCAATTCACGCGCATAATAGCTCAGGATTTAAAGAATGCTACAGATTACTCACTCTGAATGCAGTCATATGCGAAAGCTTCAGTAACACAATACACTTTTAACCTTTCTTGATTACATTGCAGTACTCCACAATTTAAGCTTCTCTGGCAACATAATACAACAAAAACCATGCACTTAGTGGTTGAAATGGTCTAGGGACAGGGTATCCCTATCGCGTTGAATTCTTCAATGCAGTTCCCCAATTGTTTTGCCTCGCCATGCCTCATTTCGTGTTTGCTGAGCCTCCTCCAGTGTTGCATACTCACACGAGCGCCACTTGTCTTTTTTAAGGTACGAAACACTTTAGGGTGCTGGGCTGTATTATCCCGTCGTATGAAATCGTATACTGTAATCATAAGCTATCGACGTTTCTTGGTGTAACGCAGCAAAGTCACGTATAAGAATTGAAAAAAAATTAGCAAGCAAGGATCAGAAGGAGAAAAAAATATGAGAAAAATAGAAATAAACAGAAATAAAGAGAACAAACAGAGAAAAACTAGAAAAGAGAACAAGAAAGGAGGAAAGTAAGAGAGAGAAACAAACAAAACCTGCCTAGCTCCGCACTTTCTTTAGGCTCAGCACCACTATAGGGCGAGGATGCCTATTTTTTCAATTGAATTGCATGTTTAAGCTTTTACTCTGAATAGATGAAAGTAAGACAGCGGTCTAAACGCGTGCTTGCGATTTCTTCGTTGTTTTAGGTACGAGTGGGAAGCAACCTTCGCTACGAAGTCGGCTACTTGCGCTACGAAGTGGCTAAAATCTACGAGTTCCCGCCGGAGACTGTTGGAGCCATCGCAGCCGGGGGAACAGTGCTGATGCTCCTAAGCCTCGTGACACTGGCCATACTGAAGCACAAAAACTCACAGGCCGAGAGGGAGTACAAGAGGATCCAACTACAAATGGACACGCTAGAAAACAGCGTACGGTCCGAGTGTAAACAAGGTAGGATATCTTCTTCCATGCCACAAGTCGCAGTTTACATGCAATGTGCGCAACAGCAACAGATGACAATAACGTGCATTCACTGTTGTAAAGTTTCACGGTGTATTTCAATGACTGAATTTGGTACTAGGTTTGATCGTTGTTTATATTATAGTAGTAGTTGATAATATATTATTATTATTAGCCACAACAAGGCGTCCAGCCGGGGCGTAAGTTTACTGCCCCCGTGTCTTTTTAACGCGAAAGTGTTTAATGCCGCGGCCAATCAAGAGTTTAGTGGCGTGTTTTCTTCATAGATATGACGTTGTAAAATTAATGCTAACAAATGAGAAAGGTCATTAAGAAAGGGTTTCCCGTTGGTCATTGACCCTCTTACTGTTCGGCCCGCGACGAAAAGCCCACGGTGCTCTATCGACTGAGCTATCGAGGAAGTTGCAAGGCTCGAAACAAACGCGCCCTATATCTCTCGCACATTATCTCTTTCTCTTGGTGCTCTCTGTTGGCGAAGTGGGTCAGTGCCGCCGTCCGTGAGCAGTGACATGACACCTACTAGCACCGATAGAAAACAATTTGTCGACGATGCAGATAAAGTATGGCGTCTGAGATTGGGCGCCGGCATGCAATCTTGGAGGTCAAGGTTAAAGGAGTGCCCCGCCGCGGTGGTCTAGTGGCTAAGGTACTCTGCTGCTGACCCGCAGGGCGCGGGTTCGAATCCCGGCTGCGGCGGCTGCATTTCCGATGGAGGCGGAAATGTTGTAGGCCCGTGTGCTCAGATTTGGGTGCACGTTAAAGAACCCCAGGTGGTCTAAATTTCCGGAGCCCTCCACTACGGCGTCTCTCATAATCATATAGTGGTTTTGGGACGTTAAACCCCACATATCATCAAGGTTAAAGCAGTGTCAAACCCTGACCGCGGTAGCATCAAGGAGTCGCCGACGCAGTTACGTTCTTTGTCTTTCGCTTCGTGTTAGCGTTTGAGAGCTCTTTGTAGGAGTCGTGCAGCTTCCAAATGCACCAATGGTGTTTCGTCGCCCTACTTTGGGCGCTATAGCGCCGAGTAATAAAACTGATGCAGTAAACAGTGCAACGATGTCAACGGGTGAAAGTCCTGCCTTGGTGGAGCGAAACGGAGGCCAGCTAGATTGGGGATTCAATCCCGTGACCGGTGGGTCAGCAGCCGAGTACCTTAGCCACTAAACCACTGCGGCGGGGCGTGCAGTGTAGTAGTGCGCAGGGGTAGCCTACCCTATCGGCACCACACACTGACCAGAGGGAGCGGCGTTTCTCGCCCTGCCCCGTGCCAAGTTTGCTGGCATTGGCCGTATGGGGCAGGCAAAAACAGACGCGCGCACGCATCGCCCGTGTAGCCCGGCCCACGGCCACAATCTGCCCACTCGTGCAGGACGGGGGACGCGCGCGTCGCGTTCCATTTTCACGGACACCATCTCAAACTTGCTGTTTTCATCCGCTAGGCTTTGTTTTCTGGCGGTGAAATCAGATTGAAAAATGGCAGCATATCCACGGAGTGAATGATAGAGAGTGGGGCGAAGCATCCGTCCGTCCATGCGTCCGTCTGTGTGGCCGTCCGTGCGTCCATTCGCCCGTCCGTGCGTGTGTCTGTTCGTGCGTCCGCACGTCCATCTGTGCGTCCGTCCCTGCGTTCGTCCATGCATCCGCCCCTGCGTCCGTCCTTGCGTCATTCCGTCGGTGCAGCCATCCGTGAGCCCGTCCATGCATATGTCTGTGTGTCCGTTCGTCCATCTATTGAACACTCCAAGCACCACCATCTCGCATCTTTTCATCATATATTCCCCTTATAGAAGCCCCGCCATCCAGCGGACATTCCAAGGACTAAACAAGAGGTGGCACACGCACACTTTCTTACGGCTTGCGCTTCGTCTCTAGTTCCCACCTTTAAGCACCCCGAGTTTAACCACCTCGAGTTAACCACCACTAGTTCACTGTATTCGTGGCACTGCGGCCCAACGCTCGCTAAACCTTTCTAAAACCAAGGAGGTTATGTCCAGCGAGTATAACGTAGCAACCCTTTCTTCTCAGATACTGCTCAATGTACATGCCAATGGCTGCTATGGGGGAATGAGAGACAGGAGAATTCGGCTTTTAGTTAACGCGCATGCTGAAGAAGAAGAAGAAGAATAACTTTATTTATGAAGTCCAGCGAAGTTGATTTGGGGCGGGCCTAGGCGTCGGCCACGAGCCCTTGGGCTCGGGCGGCTTCCTCGGCTCGCTGGACGGCCCACAGTTGTTGTTCGAATGAGGAGCTGAGCAGAGCCCCCTCCCAGCGTGTCCTGCGGTCCGAAACTGCCTCTTCGTGGTTTTCATCGTTGCTTTCATCTAAACTCGAGCATTCCCATAGTATATGTGAAAGTGTTGCCCTTTCATCGCAAACCTTGCATTTTTCTGTTAAATACAGATCAGGGTAACAGAGACTAAAGAGAACTGGATTCGGATAAGTATATGTTTGCAGTTGTCGCCACGCAACTGCCTGTTTTTTATTTAACCTGTTGTGTGGCGGAGGGTACTTTCGCCTTTCTAGCTTATAGTGCTGCGTTATTTCGTGGTAACTAGTCATGCGGTCCCCCCACTCCCACTCCCCCCCGTGTGGAACTTCGCCCGAGGTGGCGTCGGCGTTCGCAACGGCTCGGTTCGTGAGTGCTCGAGCCGCCGCGTGCGCCGCCTCGTTGCCGGCCAGCGGGGTTTGTGTGTGTGCGGGGGTCCATATGACGAAAGTGTCATTTTTTTCCCGAATTTTGTCTTCGTTAGTCATTAGGATTCGCAGCGCCTCTCGGGAGACACGACCGTTCGCATAGTTGCGTATCGCTGCTTGCGAGTCACTAATTACTACTTCGGCCTCAGTGGTCGCCACCGCGAGTGCTATGGCCACCTCCTCGGCCGTCTCGGTCAGTGGCGTTTGCACCGTAACGCTCGTCATGCATGTCCCTTTACCGTCGACCACCGCGGCCACGTAACCACACCTTCGCGCGTATCTGGCCGCGTCCACGAATACCGCTTCCTTGCAATTTCCGAATTTTCTCTGCAAGTCCTGCGCTCTCTGGTTTCTTCGGCCGGTGTGATGTTCCGGGTGCATATTTTTGGGCAACGGCGGAATCACTATCTTTTCCCTCACCATCACGGTTATGTCGGCTTTTTCGCCTTGCTGCGTGTGATAGTGGATTCCCAGTTTTTCGAGGATGTACCTGCCCGTTTTAGTCTTAGAAAGTCGTTCATACTGTGCTACGTTGTGCGCTTCTATTAATTCGTCAAGCGTGTTGTGCAAGCCTAGTTCTAATAATTTCACTGTGCTTGTGTTCATGGGTAAGCATAAAGCTTGCTTATACACTTTCCTGATTAAGCAATCTAATTTTATCTTCTCGGCGACGTGCCAATTCAAGTAAGAGGCAACGTACGTGATTCTACTGAGGACAAAGGCTTGCACAAGTCTAATAGTGTTCCCTTCTTTCATACCACTATGTCGGTTCGTAATTCGTTTTAGAAGTCGGATTGTCTGATTTACCGCGTGTTCCAACCTGCGAACAGTTTCGCCATTGTGGCCATTGGCTGCAATATACAAGCCTAACACGCGTATAACGTCTACTTTGGGAATGACGTGGCCTTCCGAGGTCGTTAGCTGTATCGCTTCCTCTGCGTGATTTGCGCTTTGTTCGCTGTATTTGGGCTTTCGACCTCTGCGCGTAGGTCTGTAAACCAGTAGCTCCGATTTCTCAGCCGAGCAGGTGAGGCCCGTGCCCTCTAGGAATCTTTGAACCGTATCGATGGCTCGCTGTAGCGTCTGTTCTATTTGGCCGTCACATCCCCGAGTTACCCACAGAGTAATGTCGTCTGCGTACAGACTGTGGGAGAGCCCGTCAATCTCTTCTAATTTAGCTGGTAACCCTATGAGTGCGAGGTTAAAGAGCAAGGGCGAAATCACCGAACCCTGAGGAGTGCCGGCGCTGCCCATCTCTATCTCTCCTGACTCTAATTCTCCCAATGTGATCCTCGCTGTCCTGTCCGTTAGAAAATCACGGACGTAGTCGTACGTCCTTTTACCGAGTCCTAATTCTATTATTCGGGTAAGTATAGTCGAGTGCTTGACATTATCAAACGCCTTCTTTAAATCTAGGCCTAAGATTGCTTTGGTAGAAGTGGTCATGCTGTCTATTACCTGGTGCTTGAGTTGTAGCATGGCGTCCTGCGTGGAGAGGCTCTTCCTGAAGCCCAGCATGGTGTGAGGAATCAGATCGTGGTCCTCGAGAGAGTTTGTTAGTCTCGCGAGGACCACGTGCTCCATGACCTTACCAACGCAGGACGTCAGCGATATCGGCCTTAGATTTTCCAGCTGTATGCGCTTTCCTGGTTTGGGTATCATAACGATGCGGGCGGTTTTCCACTGTCGGGGAATACGTCCCTTTTCCCAGCATTCGTTAAGGAAAACCGTGAGGTGCTCTATCGATGTGTCATCTAGATTCCGAAGCGTTTTGTTCGTAACCCCGTCTGGTCCGGGCGATGATTTCGTGTTGAGCCTGTGCAGCACCGCGCGTACTTCAGCAATGCTGAAAGGTCTGTCCAAGCACTCGTTCGCAGTGCCTTTGTATTCAGAGTGGAGCACGGGTCTAGTCGGATTAGTGTATCTCATCCTGAGTTCATGCAAGAGTTCTGCGTGGGTTCCTTTGTAGACGTTGATTATCTTATAGACATTTTGCCTATATGCTGTTTTAGTCTCCTCTGGATCCAGCAGGAACCTGAGGAGATTCCACGCCTTGGTGAACCCTACCCGACTATCCATGCTATTACACGTCTCTTCCCACTGTGACTTGCAAAGCTGTAAAGCGTATTCCTCGATGTCTCTATTCAGTTTAGCTATTCGCCTACGTAAAGTCCTATTGTGTCGTTGTACTTTCCACCGGGCTTGTAGGCTACGTTTAGCCTCCCACATATGCAGAAGCTTACTATCTAGGACCTGGAGGTTTGCCTCAGGAGGGACCTCATGCGTTGCTGCCGCGACATCTTGCCTCAGCATTGATGTCCACTTTTCTATATCTTCGATATTTTCCGAGGAGTCAATCCTATTTTCCCTGTTTTGCCTAAACTTGTCCCACTCTACAAGTTTTAGTAGCTTGCTTTTCTTTTTGCACGGCCCCGCATTGGCACGAATTTCTACAATAGTGTGATCACTGCCCAAATCCTCCTGTGTATTCGTCCAGCATACGTTTGTTATGTTTTTAACGAACGCGAGATCTGGTGACGTATCAGCACAAACACTATTTCCTTGTCGCGTAGGCGCGGAGGGGTCGGTAATGAGAGTGAGACCCTCCAGTAGAGCATCCTCCCATAGGTTTTTGCCTTTCAGGTTTTCGTATTTGTAGCCCCATGCGGAATGATGAGCGTTAAAGTCTCCCGCTACGAGGAGCGCTCGGGTCCCCGCGATGCCGGCCGCCTTCTTGAGTAGCGCGCGGAAGCGGTGCTTAAGTCGAGGGCTACTATACACATTAAGAATGAAAAGACTATTGTCTCGATTCTTTGGAGGTACTATCTCCACCAACAGGTGCGGTATCGCGTTTACCTTAATCTCATGCTGCGTTACGGTTAGGTTACGTTTGACTAGCGTCGCGACGGCCGGTTTGTCCCGAGGAGCGCTATCCTGAAATGACCTGTAACCGGATAACTTAGCTTTAACGTTAGTTTCCTGTAGAAGTATCACATCTGGCTTCTCCTTGCTAATCAGGTATTGTTGAAGATGTCCCCGCTTTCTAGCGTATCCTCTACAATTCCATTGCCAGATTACGTAATTTTTAGTATTGTGAGTAGCCATGGTGATAGTAAAATTTAATATTTTCCAGTGTTCTCCCTAGTCTCTGTGTCCACTGGTCTGTGGTACGGTTTCCCAGTCTGTTTGAGGGGCCCGCAGCTGCTAGCTGGTAACCTTCGCTCGTTGTTTTCAACCCTCATCTGCAGGGTGGCGAGTTGTTGCTGTATTTGCTGCATTGTAGTTGTTATCTGCTGCATCGCGCCTGTAAGCTGGCTAAGCATTCGTTCCATTTCTGCTTTACGCGTGTTCTTTTCATCCTCTATTTCTTTCCTGACTATGCTTATGTCGTCTTCGACATCGTGCCGTTTCCTATCCCTTTCCTCTGTTTTATGTGTTTGAATTTCGGCTTGCGCCGGGTCCACTTCAACTGCCCTGCGTTTCGAGGGGGTCGGCACCGTTTCATCCTTAGATAGTACCTCCCCTGGATTTTCCTGCAATCGGATCGTTCCGCCCTTTTTAGCTACCTCATTTTTTAGACTAGCATTTTCTTCCCTGAGTTCCTCAATTACGTTTTTGTATCTAATGTTATCTCTCTCCAATTGCTCGAGTCGTTTTTGAATTTGCATGATCATGTCGTGTTGACCTTCACTGTTAGAAAAGGCAGTGCCAGACCGCGCACGCTCGCCGGAGGCGGCTGCCGCCCAGCTCACCTTGGAGGCTTTGGGTAGACTGTCGTTACCACCGGGTCCGGCAGCTCGCGTCGCTGTAGTGTCGGTACTGGCGGGAGACGTGCCCTGGGACTTAGGTCTGTCCTTGGCTCGTTGGCGCTCGGCGTTCCTCGACCGAGAGCGGGAGTGAGACCGGGACCGGGAGCGGGAGCGAGAACGCGAGGCGGATCGGCCTCGTCTCTCCCCACGCAGCGCCGAACAGGCGTGTCCACTTTCGCCGTACACCCTATAGCTCTTGTCTGCGTCCTCCTCACGTTGCCTTCTTTCCCACTGGCGTTTCTTCACTATGTAAGGAGTTCTGTACTTGGCTTGGCATTTCCTGTCTCCGGTAGGGTGGTCCTTGCCGCAAAGTCGACATCTGGGCTCACAGCAGTGGTCTTGCGGTGGATCATCACAGCCACAGCCTCTGCATCTTCTACTTTCTGGGTTGGGGCAAACGTCGGATCGATGTCCAAGTCGGCCGCAAGCGTAGCACGTCTCGTACTGTTTCTTGTAGAGCACGCAACGGTGCTCCGTTCCGTTGTAGTATATGTAGCGCGGCACTACACTTCCTTCGAATACGACGATAGCGTGTGCCGTGCTTCCCATCCTCTTCGCGTGCAATAACGTAGGGTTGTGCTCGTTGACGAGGTGTCTCTCAATATCCTCAGGAGAGTCTTCGTCGGGAATCCCACGGATGATGCCCTTGGTTGTATTTTCCGGCGCGGCTGCATATGCACGCGCTGCGTAATCTTTGTCTCCCATGGTTAGCTTGGAGATTTGACAGTATCTTCTGGCTCTCTCTTCCGATGGAGTGCTCACTACTACAATATTCTGTCTTTCATTTACGCGAAAGATATCGCCTCTGGTTTCCTCTTGGTTCAGTCCGGCAGCGGCACGTATGCTGTCGCCGATCCGAGCAGCACGATGTGTCCTGGTGCCGAAGCCATCTCTAGGGCGTACGATGACCTTGATGTCGTCCACCGGCAGATTCGGTTTTTTGGTCGCCATGCTGAGTCGTCGCACGTTTCTGGCTGCTCTTTTGACAAACGCTTCATCATCGTTGAGCGCGTCAGCGGTCTGCGCAGCAGGGTCAGTGCCCGCGACGCGCGCCTTGCGTTCCTTGTATTTGGCCCGAACCTCGAGCCAGCCATTCTCCTTGCGGACATCTGTCGGCGATATTTCTTCACCGTCTACGTGAACAACTTCCATTGCAGTCGAGGATAAAGCCGTTAAGCGAGTAGCAAAGGGGCGTCGCACTGCTCGCTGGGTTCGGCATAGACGCCGGCCGCGTCTGCAGCGCGAGCGACGGCGTCTACCGGTGCTGCGTTAGGCTTAGTTCGTGTGCCAGTGTGGCACCGCAATAAATGAGCTACAGTGTCCAGAAAAGCGGCTCACCTCCGAAAAACTTGATATAGGCAGGATTCGCTGCCCTTCCAGAAACTGCTGAGTAGAATGCCGTTGATCGAAGATCTGAATTTCTGCCACAAACATAAAACATCCGCGGAACCGACGTGAAACGCGTCCGCACCCTCTGGCCCCCCTGGTGGCGCCTCTCCGCGCATGCTGCAAATTTTTTTTATTCTTCAACAACGCACACAAGAAATCTCTCACCGGCACCACCCTGGAGGTCAAAATGTAAGACTGGTTACACACTACGAGGGACGAACGAGTGCCGCTATAAGGAGTTTCGCCCCTAAAACTCAACTGCACGGTGTCTATAGCTCAGAAGCGAATGCAGTGCCGTGTCACTTCTGAACTGACAACGCTTTGGAGACGCGTGTATCGAGCACCAGTGATATAGCTCAATAAAACTTGTTGGGCTAGTTGACTATGTGCTGTGTGAGGTACTAGGGTGGATGTGTGAGTGTTTGTGTGAGTGTTTGCGAGTGCCAAGGTTGCGCCAAACATCTTAAAATATGACGAGCACCAGTGTTTAGTGTGATCTTTTTTATGTCATCGTCGCGCGGGATTGACGATAAGCTGCGTCCATGCATATGTAAGAGCGCGAAGTTTTGTTAATTCACGCTGTTGAAGGCTTGCTGGCAAATCACTTTCACTGGTCGCTGCTACCTCAATTACCAGTTAATGAAAATAATGAACTTTCAGCCCAAGTTATAGCTGCGAAAGCCATAAACGCCTTCGTTTCCAAATGGGCCTCCTTGATATAAGTCTACAGAGCGCTTCAGGACAAATACAGATGAAACAGACGCAGACGCGATATTCGGATTTTGTTAAGTTTTGGTGTTGGCCCTTGCAGCACACGCGATAAAACAGCGCATGCGTAGGTCATGTAAGGTATGCTCTAACGAGTTTCTTGTCGCGTTTGTATTTTGCGCAGCGTTTGCGGAACTACAGACTGACATGACGGACCTCAACAACGACATTCAGGCGACGGGGATACCAACCTTGGACCACAAAACGTACATTATGAAAGTGTTCTTCCCAGGTGTACCAAACAGTCCTATTTTGCAGGAAGTCAAAGTGAGTGCGACAGGAAGTTACGACATCAATTTAGAACTGTAATATGAAACTTCAATTCGAGAAATAGTATTTTCATTAACTTATGCCTCTGTTTTCTCACAAATATTTTCTAAACATAACAAATGGGGAAAGAAAACATGCTTTCGACCATGCGCGGAAGGCTGCTGAAGCCAGCAAAGCCCTAAACTAGGTTGACCCCCCCCCCCTTACTTAACACACCCTTGTTTCTTTTTTTTTTCTTATAAACGTTGTCTGTTCCATTACTATACACGACTGCGTACATAACACCCTGCCTTGCCTTTTTTAAAGCAGCCGATTTCAGCACCCTGGCAAATTTTCGACAGCCTATGGCTTGCACTGAATAGATTTAACAAAAAAGATAACTGTAGAATCAGCTCACACAAAATAGCGTGAACGGAAGATAATTGCGAAAGGTTTCGTATCACTAATAGTTATAATGATGATGAGGATGAACATTCTATATTTATGGTGAGATTGTCAGTTAAGGTGTGGTAGTTTAGTTGTGCAGCCTAAATCTGGGAGCGTCACTCAGAAGGAGGCCAGTCAGGAGGTCTCTGCCCATGGCAGCTTATCGTTTTGTCGACTTTTCTTTTATTGAGATAGCAGTTATATGGACACTCTTGGCTGGATTTTTCCGCCAAAGTCGGCGTCATTCACCGTATATATGCAAGAAAGAAAAAAAAAACACTCTGGCGCGTGGAATAGAACTTCGGTCCTCTCAATCGTGAGTGTGAGGCGTTAGCCGCTGAGCCACCGAGGAGCACGTTCTTCACCGATCAAACGACTTACCGCTGCTCACGAGCATCTCGGGGGGAACTATCATGTTTTCAGCATTACCAGCAAGATATCACAATAAGCGCGCGTCACCACATCGCGCGGCAGCGCCCGCTCTAATCTCCCACTCGTACTTTGCCCCGCTTAGAGGAAGGGAGCAACGCTCTCTCGCGCACCCTTATGCTGCAGGAAGGAGGAGGGGAGGACCGCACGTCTTAGCTGGCCTCGGGTTTTGCTAGAACGATTCTGTTGTAATTACCAAGCGCACAAAAGGTCACTGTAATTATTGCAGTCTCCGTTTGCGAAAGGTACGCGCTTTTCCGACACAGCGAAGTAACAACTCAGACGCTTATTCGCATGCATCTCTGCCTGTGAGTGCGTTTCATGCGTCATTTGTGCGTGAGAAATGCAAGGCACGTTTCCATCTGCTTTCCATTCTGCGCGTGACCTTCCAATTTGTTGCTATCGCGTTCATTGCTTCGCCTTTGCGGCAAAGCTGTCACTTTTCTTCAAACTTATATACAATTACTTCTAATAACATCTCCTATACATTCTCTGGAATTATTGTCACCTAGTTATCATTAATATTGTGCCTAACAAGGGAAACGAGCCCTCAACTTTACGCACCAACAACACAAGGACGGCAAACTGTAGCTTAAAGGATGACGTTAAGCAAATTCCTCTGAATGGTCCCGCACTGCAATGAGTGTAGCAAAGTCACTTTCATGGAAGCCCTTACGATCTCTCGAGGCATAACATTGGAGTCCCTGTAAAAGTGATTTCGTAATAAGCGCATGCCTACAGCCTTTTTCTGTGTAATAACCGTATTAGCACAAATATTTATTTGTATTTCAAGTCCTCCAAAACTCGCATATGTGTTTATTCAAGGTTACTTTCTTTGTGTTGAATTATGGCACTTGCTTGGTGCAGAATGCAGGCAAACAGCGTAGAAGACTGAAGGAATTAGTACACAAAGTTGACACACACAGCACTGTAATTTTTTCCCTCTCTTTGTCGTCTTTAGTATTTAGCGTCGTTTCAGTCTATACAATACAAAAAGCGCTAGAGGACAGCCTTCTCAACTTCATTGCTTAGCAACAATGTATTTTTTGTTGCCTTTTGTCATTCGTTTCTGAAATGCCTGATTATTTTTTTTGCTTCTGCACAACGAATAGACGTTAACAATGGCCGCTACATGACAGCCAAGATTTAATTTTATAGGGAAAATCTAAAGTTTAGTGTGCTATTACTGAAACATGTTACAGAGATAAGATATGAAATACACCATACTCTGGCAATATGCGTGTTTGTGAACAATATTGCAGCTACTTTTTACTAAAATATTTTTTTCTCACAGCAAATCAATGGTCCTTACAACAACTATGAGGTTGCGATGACGAATTTCGAGATGCTGATCAACAACAAGAATTTCCTACTGACGTTCATCGACACACTAGAAAACCAAAATACATTCAGCATAAGAGACAAGTAAGTGTTTTTGTGTGTGAATGTTCTGAAAGATTTTTCAGAGCATGATCTTTTGCAGCGCACGCACTGAACTTTTTTTCTGAACGAAGTGTCTGTCTCTTCCTGTCAATTCCAGGGTGAACGTAGCGTCCCTTCTCATGATAATATTGCTTGACAAAATGGAATATGCCACAGAGTGAGTAAATTCAATTGTTAAGGCCTGCGCATGTTTATTACGAACAGATCAGTGGTCTAGAATGGGTTTATTTCATTGGCTAGCAGGTTGATTGTTACACCGTAAAACACTGATTAAATGATTGTGTTCCTCTATTCTTTTTGCAGCATACTAAGAGAGCTTCTTACCCGGCTCGTGGAAAAATATGTTGGCACGAAACATCCTCAGCTTATGCTCAGAAGGTGAGTGAACTAATTTACGGCTATGCAATTCAACCTGCGTTGGGGCGGCACAAGAAAGTTCACACGCCTAAAGGAACGGAAATGTTTAGCTGAGAGCTTGAGCCGATACATTGAATGTAACAAGTGGTAAAAAAGAGACTGCAGCGCAAATTAAACTATAGAAACCATGCGCCGAGCAGTATGTTGTAAGCATGTCTAATGGTGTTTTCTTTTGTTTGTCCTTTCAGGACCGAATCTGTCGTTGAAAAGATGCTAACAAACTGGATGGCGCTGTGCATGTATGGTTACATAAAGGTACGAGAGTGCAACAACACCGCGTAAATAAACATATATCGAATGAGGATTATGAAGGGGTGTATGTGTGTGGGGAGATATATAGATATAAAATGCCAGGCAGCCATGTTTATTACACGGGTCATAATAAGCTATTTTAAATACGAAAATTGAAAAAAAGTGATTTTTCTATGCTTTTGATACTATAAGATTGCCTTTAAATGCTTATGCAACCGCTCACATATTTGTCCATGTACGATTTCAAGGAAAATACACTTTACAGCCAGAACATAATTTTTCTCGTCAAGTAGAGAGTGATGTAGAAGGATTAATTGCGTGTCTTAATTTTTAATGCACCTTCAAGATATACACTACAGAGATTATATTGAATGACTAGTTGGCTCATTCTAGTGAATTATTGTTGAATATGCATGTCAGAAAACAGCAGACAATATACGCAAGTTTTTGGGTGCGTGCTTTACTATATGTTTCGTCTTGGTTTAATGAAATGGTTGGTAGTGCATGCTAGATCTTTGTGGGGGTTGTCTATAGCCGCATTTTTTTATATTTGCACATTTAACAATCACCAACATACGGGCTGTTAAGATGGAAAAATACAAACCTGTCTATTTACAAATACTATTACTCTCTATGAATGAAGCAAGCGGCGGGGGTCCACGTGCATTCGAACGCATAATAATAAAGATGTTTGTTTTACAACTTGCACTCTATGGCCATGAACAATTGCACATTTCAAGTTGTGATAACCAATTGAGCAAACTTTCGACGAAGTTCTTTCAATGGCCAATGAATAAATAACTATGAAGTAATTACTTGTGGATCAAAATAGAAAATTCGATGTCGCGCAGCCAAGTGACGGAGCGTGTGTGCTTCTTCTAGGACCACGCAGGAAGGTCTCTCTTCCTTCTGTTCAGCGCCATAAAACACCAAGTTGAGAAGGGCCCGGTGGACGCTGTGACGCACGACGCTCGCTATTCACTCTCCGAAGAGAGACTGCTGCGGGAGCAGATCGAGTACTCCACCGTGGTGAGTTCTGCAGCGACGATATTTCAACAACACTAACGGGACCTAAAATTGTAACAGACATGAAAAAGGTGCCCATTCTCGACGACAGCAGTATCGCAGCCTTAAACTGGCTGAAATTGAATTTCCAATCACGTGAAACAAATTGAGCCCTTCTTGAAGAAAAGAAAAAAAAACTAGACAGACACTAACCAGACAGTTTTAAGCAAGACACACTACAAATGCCGTATATATTTACAATTACGGGAAATTGTACGCATGGAGTACGTAACTTCGCGTGTGCGATAAATTTATCAAAACATTTGAATCTTTGGTAATTATATATAAAGCTAGTTGGCATTTAAAAACCGAATATAACAGCCAAAAAGTAGGATTGACTTTTTTAAACTATTACAGTAACATATGCCCTGTTTCGGGGTAAATAAACAATTTTTATGTAGTCTAATGACCTGCTGTGCCGTCTAGAAAAAGCAACTAGAACCCAACGAAACACTGAACGCTGTGCTAAAACTCTGAACTCATTCAACTGCGCGAAAGTGTTAGTTCACAGACTGCCAGAAAGCTCGCATTGTTTCAAAGGATGCCATAATGACACTATTTATATATCCTTCTTCCTTTTTGTGCGGCTTCCCAATGTCACATTATGATCGATACTGTCTTAATGTCGTCGTATGAATGCTTTTCACAAGCAGGCAGTCTTGTTTCCTTGCCACAATCTAAAGCCTTTCGTAAGGGTCCACTAATTTTGTAACGGATCATGCCCGGCATTAGCAACGTACGGTAGCTATTTATCAACCATCGCAGCAAGGCCCATGTGGTCAGATTTGGGTGCACGTTAAAGAACCTCAGGTGGTCGAAATTTCCGGAGCCCTCCACTACGGCGTCTCTCATAATCATATAGTGGTTTTCAGGCGTTAAACCCCACATATCAATCAATCAAATCCATCAGAGAACGTTACATTGGTTTCAGAATTAAATGTTTTTAACCATCATCATCGTAAACCAGCAAAAAAAAAAACGCGTAAGAACAAAAATCAAAGGTGATGCTGCCTCGGAATTGCCGCATCGATTCGCACTCTCTGATGTTTATAGCATCAGGAAGTGAGGAGCGCATCGCACTTTAATAAATCATAGACTCAGCCTAAATATTTCTGCAACCTCTATTACGAAAGAACTGCCGAAGTGAGAGAAGTTCTTAGTACACTTTAGCGTCGCACTTACGACACGGCGCTGTGTTCTGGTAGGAAATTTGTAAAAGCAATGTTTTCGCTTTGTACTTTCTGGCAACATATGCCGTCACATAAGAAGAGTGGGGCATACGACTTATCTGGAAAATTGACTTAACAACGTGTACCTAAACAATGTGTATCGTCTGAAAAAGTAGGTAGAAAATAACTAAAGTCAATATACACGTAGCGACTATGTTTGAAGTTTCGTGAATAAGGTCACCATGATGTCTCATATAAAAGCAACGTCTGCATAACGTTAAGTAAATAGTTTCAGGCACAGGTGTTCTTGTCTAAAACAATTGTTCTGTGCCAGTGCCTGTCGGTAGCGCAGTCCGACAAAGTCGATGCACATTACAGGGGCTTACGGCATGCTGCCACAGACTGAAATCTAGAATTTGGCGACATAGAAATTGAACATTTTTCGACCTAGCTCGAATGAAACCCGACAGCGCTAAGCGTTCGCAGTGGTATAGTGCGCGCCGTCCTGTTGTCACCTTTTACAGGCGGGCATATACGCGAAGTGGTGGTAAACCGGATGCTCTCGCCTGTCAGTGGGGAGGACTAGAGAAGAAAGGAAGCAGACAGAAAGGGGAAGGCATAGAGGTTAACCAGAAATACATTCGGTTAGCTACCCTACACAATGAGATTAGGGAAGGATACAAAATATGAGAAGGATGGAATAAAAAGAAAATAAAAAGAGAGAGAGAGAGAGAGTAAATTCACTGCAGTGTGTAGAACTCCATCGCGAATCAGAGACGTTAAGACAAACCCGTCGTCCTCTAATACACAGGGAGGCTTTCACAGCCTTGAAGGCTATCGAGAGATGTAGACGGTGCTGTAATAGTAGCTGCGCAGAAAGTTGCCGGTCATCCAGTCACTGCAATGCGTTGGCAAAACTTGTCTCTCTGAGGCAAATCGAGGACAGGGACATGGCAGGTGTTCGATATTTTCGCAGGTGCCGCGTGCATTGCATGCCGCAATATCAGTCATTAAATTATTGAGCTATATGCTTTCTTGAAAGCAACTCCCAGCCAAAAGCGATAGAGAACCGAAGCTTTACATCGATGTGGGCCAGATGAAGACCAGAATTGTACGGACTAGTCAACATCGTGTAGTCTATTACGTCGTATGTTTGGTGTGTTCTACTCAGTCAGTGTGGAACAGCGGGCAGTTGACGAATCTGCCTCGCAGCGTATGTTCTTGAAAATGGAATTAGAACAATGTTTGCATCCTGGTGCGACGCGCGAGAAGCATAATCTGCGAAATCATTTCCGCTGATACCGCAATTCCCAGGTTAACAACTAATAACAGTGTCGGGGCCTTTTTGTATTAAGAAGTGGTGAAGTTACCCGGTTTCATATGTCAACTGGTCATGGCATCTGTGTCGGAGAGCTGACCGCATACTGGAACGACGCTTTTGAGTCGGAAGACACAACTCATTTACTGGATATTCCTCCAGAACTGATGAGTATAAACCAGTGCACAACGCAGAGCCGTGACCTCTGGCACCGTGGATGTGGTCGCACGTAAAGTCTTAAAATGCAGTTACCCCTTGTGATGGTATAACAACATCTCCACCAGACCTGGCGACGTAGTTGAGCCTTCCGTGTTAATGAGCACGTGGTTACTGTAGTTCTGGTCCAATAGGAATGGACTCAATTGTTTTAGGGCATGTGGGATGGGTCCTGGCATAATACCTGAGGTGCATACGCCCTGTATTGGTAATAACTTGTCTCGATTGTTTATCTCGGGCGACTTCAACGATTTCAGCCGTTGAAGCACTGCGGGTACCTCAAGGTTTATGTTAAGGACCACAGGTCACACACTGCGTATGTTTGCTGCTGTTCAGGTTTCATTTTAAGCAGACAGTTCATTAGAGATGCTGCTTTTAAAATAAGTATTTACATCAATTCTTGAAGTTACATGTGGCCTTGATAATTAGAGATGGACTATTCGAGATTTTTGTACAACTGGATTCAATTAATCTTTCACTATAGACATTATAGCGGTTAGGTAAGTTGACATTGTGTTTTTGAACATATCTAATGCTTTCATGTCCTGATTCAGGTCATTCAGATTGTTCAAGAAGATCAGGACGAGAAAGTCTTCTGTCGCGTCAACGACTGCGACACCATCAGCCAAGTAAAAGCCAAAGTACTGGACGCCCTCTACAAGAACACACCATGCTCAATGAGGCCGCTGATATCAGAGATTGACCTCGGTGAGCGAATGGCACTTCTTTTTCGTACATAACAGGTCCGACAAAGAGATTTTATCAAAAGACAGTACGTTTCACGAACATTACGCTCTTTTTGGAAAGTAGTTCCGAGACTGGGCGTGGCTTTGTTTGTAGAATCCTTGAATGTCACGCAGAACGCTTGGGTAATTACTGCTGCGACACTGCCATTTATATTTATTGCATACGTCTTGTCAACGCTGCCGCTGGTAGGTTTAGGTTTTTCTTAACGCTTACGTGTTAAAATTACCCATGTGTGTTCTCGTCGTTTCTTGGTCTATACTAAGTGTCAATCACTTGTGGCACATACCCGCATACCAGTGGCACATACCCACCCCCGGGTATGTGCCACTGTTTAGTGGGAATGTTTGACGACGCACTTGACGGCGTTGTGCCATTATTCATGTCTTGACCAGTGCGTCATATTCGTCAAACCATCTTACACTCCCATACTAATTTTGGCTCACGCCAAGTTTAGGGGGTGACCACGAGAGCATCCAGACGTAAGCGGCTAGATAGACAGGTACGCAGAATGACGCCAAAAGTGCTTGCCACACGCAAAAAAAAAATGCTTTGTATTTGAAGATTTAAGATGTCTGATAGACTCGGAAGCGATCAAGACAGCACAACAACAAGACTTTATTAGACTTGTCCGTAAATACAAAGGCACGGAGGAAGAACTGATTGAAGAAATCAGACAGAGATACATTGGGGATACAACCAAAGAGCAATTAAGCTCATACAAAGGTAAAGAAAATGATTCCCTAGACCAACCCATATTAGAGGCCGAGGTACGATCGGAACTAATGAAACTGAGCACAACATCAGCCCCGGGCCCCGATGGAATCACGAATAAAACGCTCAGAAACTTAGACGACAAATCTATCACAGCCCTCACCGAATATATGAACAAGTGTTGGGAAAAACATAAGATACCCAAGCAATGGAAAATGACAACAATCATAATGATTCCCAAGCCAGGCAAGAAACTAGATCTTGATAATCTTAAGCCTATTTCCCTGACATCCTGCATAAGAAAGTTATTAGAGCATGTCATCCTAACTCGCCTGTCAAATTATATGGAAGACAATGAGCTCTTTCCTCATACGATGGTAGGCTTCAGAGCGAAATTGTCTACACAGGACATTATGCTTAAGATTAAACACCAAATAATTGATTCGGGTCTCAATACACACGACACAAAGGTAATAGTTGGCCTAGATCTTAAAAAGGCATTCGATAATACATCACATAAAGCTATACTTGCCAATCTTCAAGCGTTAGGAGTAGGAAAAAGAGTATACGATTATATAAAAGACTTTTTAACTGACCGGACTGCAAGAATAATACTAGGCGAAGCAGAATCCCAAGAGTTTAGTCTGGGCAGCAGAGGTACGCCGCAAGGCTCAGTCCCATCCCCTTTCTTTTTAACGTGGCCATGATAGGTCTCCCTACCAGACTGAACAAAATTCCAGGACTCCACCATAGCCTCAATGCAGATGACATTACCTTATGGGTAGCAGAGGGTAGTGACGGATACACAGAGGAAACTTTACAAACAGCAGTGAATGTTGTAGAAGAATATGCCACCCATACAGGATTACAATGTTCACTGGAAAAATCGGAACTTCTCTTCTATAGCCCGACATGTAGGGGTCGGAAAAGCATCCAGGAAAAATCTAACATTAAAGTCTTTGTTAGAAAAACGCAAATACCTACGGTCGAAAGCATAAGAATTCTGGGACTCCGAATCAGCTCAAACGGGCACAACGGAGAGGCGATTAGAATACTTGAAACCAGTGCACAACAAACTATGCGTCTACTGAAACGAATTGCAAACCGGCACAATGGTATGAAGGAAAATAATATGATAAGACTGGTACATGCTTTCGTCATCAGCCGTATTGTATATGTGATTCCGTACCTCAGACTGCAAGTGGCCGAGAGAGAAAAGATTGACAGAATCATTAGACGAGTTTTCAAACAGGCGATCGGACTTCCAATTACTACCTCTAACCATAAATTACTTCAATTAGGGCTTCACAACACATCAGAAGAGCTTATAGAAGCTCAAAGAATCGCACAATATGAAAGACTAACGCAGAGTAAAACAGGTAGAGCCATACTAGAGGAACTGGGTATAAACTACGCAAATCAATTTGGCGCCATAAAGGATATCCCGTATGAAATCAGGAAATGTTTAGTAATCTTACTGATTCCAAAAAACATGCACCCCGAACATCACAAAGCAAGGAGAGCTGAAAGAGCGAAAAATATACATAACAACGTAAAAGATTTACCGGAAACAACATATGTAGACGCGGCCAAATACAAAGGAAATGACAACATGACTATAGCAGTAGTGGACTACAAAGGAAATCATGAGGTCAGCGGCTCAGTGAGAACGAGCTTTTCAGAAGAGGCGGAGGAAGCAGCTATTGCAATGGCCATAGCATCCACCTCGACTTCACTCATTGTTAGCGACTCGCAGACGGCTGTGAGAAACTTTGCACGAGGGCGAATATCCCAAATAGCTTTAAGAATATTGGTTGGATACAAAGACCAACGAACAATAGAAACAGTCTGGGCACCCGCTCACTCCTCCTTGCCCGGCAATGAGGCTGCACACCGGACAGCTCGAGGACTTACAGACCGAGCCTCTGGATTGCCCTGGTCGAACGGGGAGGACGATGAGAGATTTGAGCGGATGACCACTTACAGAGATATTACGCAGTATTACAGGCTAAGCAGGAAAATTTATCCTCGCGCACACTCGTCATTGAACAAAGGACAGGCGGTGGCGTGGCGCCTACTCCAGACCCACACGTTTCCTAGTCCGGTAACAATGAACCGCTGCGTGCCGGAACTTCATTCGGACAAGTGTAAATTTTGCCACAACAGGGCGGACTTGAGCCACATTTTATGGGCATGCCCGCAGGCCCCCATGAGAGGTGAATTTCCAGACGGGAGTGGATGGGATGCCGCGCTCCTCAGCTCTGACTCTCAATTACAAGCACGCTTGATACGGCAGGCCGAAGACGCCGCCAGGGCCCATGGGATCATGGCCGTCGTCTAGGTTTGGTCCTCCCTTCTCCTCTCGCACCTGAAAGGGGAAGAGGACCTTTCTGCTAATTAAATAAAGTTTGTTCATCATCATCATTGTATTTGAAAGGCTGCTCGTCCAGCTTTCATTGTGACAGTGTGGCGCATTCCACAAAGGCGTGGCGTTTTTTTTTTCATATTATTTTCAAACCGCAGGAATATTTCTACCCTATATGTGGGGAAAAAATGCGCTGAATATACTGCAGTTAAACGAAGACGTTTGATACCAATTTCACAGCTAATAAATGTTGTATAATATTGCCATTATTATACGGGCTAAGGCATGACTAAAAATTACTTTTGCCTGCTTTGGTATAAGGACGACATTTTATGCAAGAACGTGAATATTCGTACAGTGGTAATTTTGTAGTCAGGAGTCCTACAAATGTTCGTCTGATAAAGGATTAAATGAGATTAAGTCCAATTACTGATGAAATTATTTAACGTTTCGGAACTGCAAATCCGGAAACCGTATGCGGTTTCGGAACGTCAAACATCATCAGACTGCCAGCGACCATGTTTCATGCCAGCGGTAAATATAGTCACGTTGATGTAAAGTGTGTTTGCATGATAATATCTGGGACCATCGACTGAGTCGCGTTTTTGGTCGCAGAATGGCGGCACGGAAGAGGCGGTCACCTTATTCTGCAAGACGAGGACCTCACCACGAAGACGGTTAGCGGATGCCAGAAACTGAACACGCTCGCCCACTACGGCATTCATGATTCTGCAATTATGAGTCTCGTCAACAAAAGAAGGCGATACTGCAAAAACGGCAAGTCTATGAGTTTGAGTTTGTTCTATAACACTTAAGGTCCATTTCCTTTCACGTTTTGTTTTCGCATCCTTTGATTTCGGTGGTAGGATTCCATTTAAGCCGGGCACTAACTTCTTTGTCCCAGAATGACACAGCTGGCCAAGCTTGTTTGGCTTTGTAATCATAGAAAGTCCGCGCTAGAACGAATACAAAGAAGCCAGTGGACAGGACAAGCGCCGACCTGTTTTCGTCTCGTTCCTTTTGTACTTTTCTGATTAGCGCTGCCTTTCCCTATTTATCCTGCTCAATTGCCTCCGAAGCAGGCGAATTGCCTAGCGCCTGCGTCGTTCTAGTTCTGTGTCTTGCTTGAACTGGTCATCACGAGCATATTCCAACTCATTTAATTTGCTATGATATCACCAATAAGCTAATTTATACACTTCCAACTTAGGCAAGTTAAAGGTAATGTAGGCAAACAGCTACGCTTAGCGGACACTTACGTAACAGAAAAAAGCTGGTAGCGTGCAGCAGGGTTGACCGACGTGACTGAATAAATTGTGAATAAATTTGCGTGAAGAAATTGAATGAAGGGGGACAAGCGGCGGGAGCAACAGTGGGTGTAGTGGTGAGTTGTGGAATCAGTGAGAAGTGGCAAGTGGTGGAAAAATTGGCGCACATCCATAGTGGAATTGGCCCACTTTCTGTGAGTAAATCAAACTACGATGTAGGAAGATATGCGGATATGAAGGCCTCAACCAAGACCACTTTCCATGCTAAAAAGAGAGAGAGAGTGAGAACGACTTCTAAAAACAAATATAATGAAAGAAGCACTTCTGTTGCTTTTTTTAATGCTGCCACACCACCCCAATTTATTGGCTTAGATTTGGGTGCACGTTAATAACCCCAGGTGGTCGAAATTTTCGAAGCCCTCAGTGTCTCTCATAATCAAATGGGGGTTTTGGGACGTTAAACCCTACATATACATATCTATTCGGTTTTATAACATCCTGATGGCAACATTGAAGCCCGACTGTTTTATGCTGCCTTAAATGCTCCGCTTCAGTAGATAACTGGCTCTTTGGCTCATTCTTAATCTGATCAAGCCAGCGCACCTAATCTTGTCACTACGAGGTCGCACCTCTGCACAGATTAGTTTTCCTTTTTCTCGGTGCCTTTTACGCACGAGGCAGTGTTCACTTTTTTTTCCCGGACTCGTAGCCACCGACCGTGTCGCCAGCTGTCTCCTCCCTCCTCCTCGCCTTCATTGTTTTGGCAATCGCCCTTCGTCGCTGCGCAGCATGCTAAATATGCCAAGGCACGAACCGCCGTCGAAGCTAGCGTGTAGAAAAACACGCAAGTACGCTAGACCTTGAGCGAACTGAGTGACAAGTTCATAAACAGAAACCTATGCCTGCTGTCTCATTGCAAACAACCAAACTTATACACATGGTTTTTGTTGCTGGTTGGTCGGTACGTTGCCCGTACTACTACTGAGTCAAGATTTCTTGCCACATAACCTAATGAGGCAAGACCCACATTCCATAACATTAGCCTAGCCATTTTTTTTTTCATCTCAATTTAGTTTGGTGCTGGCACAGGTGAAAATTTTCCATGTCGCGAAATTTTGCAATGTCAGAAGCTAATCAAAAAGCAACTTATATGAATACGCGAATATAAAGACATGCATATCTTGCCGCTTTCAACCATCGATGTTTTGTCGGGAACTATGTCGCAGCTGTAGCATTACACAATTGTGTCCTTTTTGAGCTCTTCCTTTACTGCGGTGACTACTTGTCAGCTGAGTCACATCTGTAGCCGGCGCAACCGATGCAGGTTCTTATGGTGCTTCCTAAGCTTCCTCCAATATCGCTCACAATAACTAAGATAACACTTTCAAGCCTACTTTTTTTACGTACTCCCGCTTTATTTAGGAACTTAAGTGTCATGTTCTTGCTTTCATTCAAAGGCACGTCTACGTATGGGCCAATCAACACGCTTCCTGCACGGAACAACAATTACGAGGCTCAATACGGCAGCACTGTGAAGTATTGGCACTTGGTTAAGCCCCTCGATGAGCGTCAGGAGTCTCTGCAGGACCAGCGGCACAAGTCCATTCCAGAAATATTCCTCACCAGGCTGCTCTCCACAAAGGTATAATCCACTATCCGCCTAGTACTGCAACACTAAATTTGGCGACGCAACATGAGGCATATTTTTCATTATTGGCTCATCTTTTAGATGCAAGAAATCGTTTGTCAACTTATATTTTCTTGTTATCAAGCTCGCTCCGTCTGCGTAATGTGAGTTTAAAAACTAGGCAAATATCAACACCACTGTTAGCAAAAAAAAAAGTGGCTTAAGAATGCTTATTTGCATCAAAAATGGGCGAAACTCACGAAACGAGATAATTTGTGACACATGGTTCGAACCTGCTCCTAAATAAGAATCACTGTGGCAATGCATCACAGAGAAACAAGGAGCCGCTTCAAACTACCGAAAAACCGTTGTGCGAGAAGGCATCTACTGAAATAAAGAGTCACAGCGAAGGAAGTTGTGTTTACTTTTTGTTTTGCGTATGCAATATACATTGTGTGGGGTGCGGCAGGAAAACAAACGAGAGAAAGAACATACTTCTGACGTGGTATGGTTATTTCGTACAACAATCGCTCAAAATGACAAGAATTACAGCACTCAGTTAATAAACATTTCTACGTGTGTGCTGAATACCTATTCCAGCTCAAAAGTTATAACCATGCTGAGTTTTCAGTTATACCTTAGAATTGCGTATTTATTATATTTCACCATTGAGCACTGAACTTTAATGTATGACCATGTGGAATTCAGGCTATAGATGTTTCACTCAGCAGTCTGGCTACATCAGCTTATTGAATTCTCACGAAACTTTTCACTCTCATTTTCAAAATTATGTGCGATATTCGATATCGTAATCAAGCAATCAGCCAAGAATAAAAAAAATTGAAGTATAAAGAAAGGCAAAGTAGACAACCACCCGATTGTATCACGAAGCCACAAGAAAATCCGGACGGAATTCTGTCTTAAGAATTTGTCCTGGTCCGTCTTGAAAATTTGTCCCAATCCGGGCATCGAACCGGTACCAACGCCTTTCCGGGGCGGTCGCTCTTACCAGTTGAGCTAACAGGAAGCTAACGATTGGCAGCGTGAGAGCGAATTCATCGAAAAGTCTAAACATGGCCACAAGTAATGCAATTGAGTTCTGCGGGAACTCAACTCACAAGATAGCGTGAGGTGTATATGTCTACGAATTCACCCTCGCGCTGTCAATCGCTAGGTTCCTGGTTGGCTGAATCGGTAAAGCGACCGCCCTAGAAAGGCGTTGATACCGGTTTTGATGCCCCAATCAGGACTAATTATTCGGCAATAAAGAAGCTTTTTCTCTCTGAGTAATTCTTATGGACATCATTGTGGCTTTGTGCTACAAATGAGTGGTTAATTGTCTACTTCCCATTTGAACCTTCCGGCATCTTGTGGCGTTCCGCAGAACTCTTTTGGAATAAATGAAGTACTAATTATACGCCTCATATACCTAGACTGAAATATGCATCTTTGCATTGAATATAGGCTTCACAAGTAAACTTTTCAAACTTCCACACCTTTAACTGACCTTTCAATTAAGTTATTCGACGTGGTAAGAATTATCTTATCTACACGGTCAATATTAGTAAGCCCACAAAACATTTCTGAAGTAAAAGTTTATTTTAAATTGCGTGATCTGTTCTGCAGGGGACTATACAAAAGTTCGTCGACGACTTCCTGCACAACATTCTTACTGTCAACGATGCACTGCCTTGTGCTGTCAAGTGGCTCTTTGACCTGCTGGACACAACTGCCTCCACCTACGGCATTGTCGACGCGGAGGTGTGCCACGCGTGGAAAAGCAACAGGTTGGCGCCTAGTGTCGCAACTTCGTGTCGTATAATAAAAAAATTAATCCCTTGAAGCATAGCCGCACACGAAAATAAAGAATTATTCGCCACTCCGTTTTTCTCACTACGGTCAGGAAAGCTCCCACAATGGGTGAAGGCACAGCACGTCAAAACGACCGTCATTCTATGATTTATTAGGCACGTACTCAACTAAGAGTGTTCACGTATTCAAGGCGCATATTCAACGAAGCAACAGACAGCAACTGAGTGCTTATTATTACGTACACACACCCATATAGAATATGTGAAGCGACATGGTTAAGACTTCAGGTTGGCGTTTAGATAATCTGAAGTGTATGCGAGTTACCAATGGCATTGACTCGTGAACGTAGAAGGCCTCAAAAATTTATCGCGCGGTCCTACCTTTGATCCTCGACAGCATTTTAGTTTCATTCAATGCAGGAAGATAGTTACAATCTTTTAAGATGTAGACAATGTTGAAGTAGGTTATCCTTTCAACTAGGTTCTGGAGTCTCTTCCAAAAAAGAAATGCCAGTCACAGCGAAATACCAACTCACTCAACGCTCTGTTCTTTTATGTAAGATGTAATAATATTAGTGGTATAGAAAATGTCATGGTAGGGGGAAAGTCGACGACAAATTGGACAGTTTGGAGGCAATTCATCTTTAAAAATTATTAGCCATGCAGACACGCACACAGGAGCAGAAAAAGTGACGATGTTTGTGTTCGTTTTGATTATTTCTTTTCATGCATTCGCACTTAACATGTCTTACTTCCTTTTTTTTACGTCCTTCACATTCAGGTAACTTCCCTGTATTCCGCAGTTACTGCCAATATAAATAAATTCATGGTGATACTTTATTGTATTGTAAAAGCGAGTTAGCAACTATGCCTTACGTTTCCACCGGTGTGTTGTATTTTGTAATTCTCGTTTTCCACCATTTCGTGTAGCTAAGTAAACCGGACTTCGCAACAAGCTGAACATCGCAGTTTTGAAATCTAACTATACTTGGCACGAAATTCGTTTCATTACCCCGTGTTCCCTTGTTTTGACTGCTATAAAATAGTTATATTGAGCACGGTGCTGCACAGACGACGTCAGTAGTATATTCTACAACTATGACAGATGGGCTCAAATTCAGACATTCTTGTTGGAAAGTCTGTGTGCGTCCGATAAAGAATTATTAGGATAATTGAATAAGATTCTTTTCTGTGACATTTTTTTTTCAGCTTGCCTCTGCGATTCTGGGTGAACCTAGTCAAGAACCCCGACTTCATTTTTGACATCGACAAGACGCCCATTTTAGACGCTTGTCTTTCCGTGATTGCACAGACATTCATGGACGCCTGTTCAACGACAGAGCACAGACTTGGAAAGGTGCCGGACCTGAATTTGTATACTTGATTAGTGGGGAATGTGAATGCTGGAAAAATACTTTTATGTTTTGTTTGTAAATACATCAGAGTAGTTTTTTTAAATAACGAAAGTGGCTCTATGAAAAAAAAAGCTGAGTATTTATCAAAAAATTATAAAGCAGAATTTGTATAAGGTGTCCCTGGAAGAAATAAACACAGTGAATTTCAGTGTGTATGTCAACTTCAGATATGAATTTTTGTGTTTTAATCAACTTAGCCTTTAGTAATGGCGTCATTCGGAATGTTACTGCACAAATAATAACTACTCTGTCGCGTCGCTTGAGGCATCGTGCAGGTAGAATCCAGCCGCTTCTAGAGACATTTTGCTCTAATGCATTCAGTTGTACTGATACTCATGTCTAATAGAGACATGTTCAACATCGACTGTTTGTCATACTTTAGGATTCTCCTTCCAACAAATTATTATTTGCAAGAGATATTCCAAGTTACCGAAGACTTGTGAGTAAGTTCTACCAGGATGTGGCGGCGTTGCCTCAAGTTTCTGACCAGGAGATGAGAGCTGCCATGCATGCGCTGTCGGTGGTAAGCGTTCATACTTCCATGTCCTCCCCATGCACATTTTATGTGAGTGGTGTTGTAAGCGTCTACTTATACCTCTTCTCTTTCCTATACAGGCACATGCAGGAGAAGTTGATGTCCTGAATGCCTTGAAAGAATTGTATATTTACGTAACAAAGTATTCTGAGCAGGTAAGCTGTCTAAGAGACCGCTAACGGTGCAACATAAAATAAGAGAAAAAAACGAAATATCAGTTTACATTAATCGCGTGCACTGAGTACGCCAACGTGTGTCTGAATCCCGAAACTCCTGCCCATGAGTACTATGTGCATGGCTTCCAATGAAGCAATGCATAGAGTTGCCTAGTGATACACTGGAGGGAACTTTGGCGCTAGTGCCTATGGGAGTTGCAATGCATGGCACTTCCGCGAGTGGTGCAATTTTGAGTAGTACTATTCGGATGTGTCTGAGGTTCGTTCTTTCGGCTCCGTTTGGCTCCATGTGTCCGGAGCCGCTTTGTAGCACGACTAAGTTCCGAAGATGTTCAGTAGCTCCACTTAATTACCTTGACCTTTTAGGGTCATCAAAGAAAATTGGCTCAAAAGTTCACAGCGATCTATTTCTTTATCCGTAACAAACGCCAAAACACAACAACAAAGAAGTCAAAAATTTCGGTAGTGGCTGAAAGATCACATCAGCGCCCAAGTTCTTCGTAACGAAAAAAAAAACTGCGCGGGTACTCAGAACCAGAAAGAGGACAGGAAATTGTTCTGGCCTCATTTAAGGTACATTTCTATTCCATCGAGCTCTGTTCCTTCCTGTGGCCTCTTCAACCCCACGATGTGTTCTGCCAGTGCAAAGTCTTGTTATATTTCTTGTCCCATGTACATGCGCATAAACAAGCTCAAGTTTATGCTAAAATTGTATTTTGGCCGTGGTAGGAAACTCTTTAAAGCGATATCGCCAATCAGCCTGCTATCTATCTATCTATCTATCTATCTATCTATCTATCTATCTATCTATCTATCTATCTATCTATCTATCTATCTATCTATCTATCTATCTATCTATCTATCTATCTATCTATCTATCTATCTATCTATCTATCTATCTATCTATCTATCTATCCATTCGTCCGTCCGTCCGTCTGTCTGTCTGTCTGTCTGTCTGTCTGTCTGTCTGTCTGTCTGTCTGTCTGTCTGTCTGTATCTTTAATTTCTTGATATGATTTAGCAGCTCTTTTCACGAATTATTCATTTAGTTATGTGCATCCACTTGGTTTGCAACACATGGCAATAATATTTTTCTTGATATTGTTTTTTCTAGATTCTGGAGGCACTCGAAGATGACGAGGTGTGCCAGGAGCTCCAGCTGGCACAAAGGCTAGAAACTGTTGCGTGCACATTGAGCGCTGAGCGAACTTTGTCGTGCTAGAGACCAGCATTAGAGTGACCTGTTATAACGCATAAGGAACCCGGCTATCTTCGTTCCAAGGCGCACAAATGATTGTCTCCTACATCTCGGGGCCTTCGGCGAAAGCGACCGTTGAAGTAGCAAGCGTCGGACACTGTCAGTGAAGCCATGTGATCAACCTCCAATTGTACAGAACTCGACGATGATGTTTCTCATTGTGGTGCTTGCGACGTTGACTTCGTTTTGCACTAAGAGTGGAATTTTCGAACACTGGCGGAATTTACTTCCCGCTCTAACAACGGAGGCCAGCGGCATGGTGTCACATAGAATTGTGCGTGCGTATATGTGTGAGTTTTTTTTTTCTTTTCCAGAGAACCCACATTCGTGCCTGAGTGTGCGCTTAAGTGCCAGTATAGGCCAAGCTGGCAACTCTCTGGCTGATTCAGAGCATGAAATGCATTCCAGCCACTGTGCACCAAACAAGGAGGCAGGGTGTTTTGTACATTTCATAGCACGCATAGCAATGTCACGTGTGGTTCAAAGCAAGCAACTTGCGTTGCAACGTTGTTTACACTCGAAGGGGGCAAGTGCTTCGGCTCTCAATTTCGTACCTGGGTAGCACTCTTTAAAAACATTAACAGTGCGGTATTAACGTACATATTTGTTCTCATTTCCAAGTTTTCTATTCACCGAAACGTACTCTTCAAGGAGCAAGATTTAGTGTCCAAAAATTCTTCATTTCTGAAGCACAGCAGGAGTAGCTCCTACAAAAAATACATGCTGTCATTGACAGAAATTGGCTGTCATGGTTTCACATTACCTTCTGTAAACTGTCCAGTACTTATAATGAATTTATTACCCTACACCTTATTCCGTCACAACCGTTGTCCGGATTTAGTTCGTTGCAGAAAAATCTAAGCAAGGTACAAAAATTACAAGCTCATTTGAAAAAAGTCGACAATTCAGAAGAATCATGGTCGTTTTGCTGTTGCGACGCCGTGAAAACGTTTCGGTTCCTGCGGACATCTATCAGTATTGTATCAAGGCATCAAGTCTTATAAATATTACCATATGAGACTCTGAACCGCAAATTTACGTGTATCAAGCATCGTGTCGTACTTAATGATTGACGTGAGAAATACTTGCGGTGCTGGCATTTCTCAGTACGACGAGAAATGAGCGCAGCTCATTACAAACGCACGATGCAGGAGTTCTCTTTCGATGAAGAACAACACCACGTGCAAGACTTTGGGCGGCGAGCGTTTCATTGCCAGAAACAGGGTCCTACATGTTCTGTTTGTGCATGTCCTATGCACCTGTAATTTATCTCACGGTTCAGCTGCCTTGTCGATGTTTGCTGTCGTGACCGCGTCAAATGCAGCCATAAAGATGCGAGTGTTGTGCATGGCTAAGCCGTAGTGCTCTATCATTTGTTTGTATAGGGGAGAGTGTTTTGTCTTCTCACAGTCACCTTCGTCGCATGCGGCAATGTGGGCGAAGATAGTTTTCATTTCGAGGCTATTTTTTTACGAAAAGTAAAAAGAAACTTAAGCACATTTAAGCCTATGTGAAATATGCTGTGAATAAAGATTACGACCGCTCTAGGTACTACTGTAAATCCCAGATTGCTTGTTCTTTATTTTCTTCTTATCTTATTCATTTGTGCAAATATAAAAGATTGCCGCGGTGCTTGTGGAAAAACGTCATTTAGAAACGTCACCTGACAAGTCCTCTAGCAGCATACATGCATTCACCACACAAAATGCTCGCATGCATGTGGTAGATATTATACACAAAGTACTAGCACTCGTAAAAAAACATTCGAAATGACATGCAAACAGTGGTGAAATTCTGTGACAGAAAAATGCGACTACATCTTAGCACAAGATACATTATATTCAGAAATAATACAGAAATGATATAGAATCAATGATATGAAAACAGATTTATCAAGCTATCGACAAAAATGGCTTGTCGACATACCACAAATTATAACCAATAAATAAAGAACTACATAATAGATAACTGAATGAAGCTCCATATGAGGAGCCATAACTCAAATATTATAGTTATAAAATATCCTGAGCAACACAGTCATGGAATCATCTTTGGATAGCTTGCTGAATGTTACCAGCTTATGATATGTAGTAAAATGATATTGAATCCTTGCGGGTATTTAGAAGGTTTGGAATTATGTCAGTTTAATAACTGTATCTCGTAATTAGGTCTGGTCTTTGGCATAATGAACGCCGAATGTGTGAAATTATACAGGTGGGGAATCAGTGCGATAAGTGAATAGAAACGTTTGAAAATCGGCTGTATATTGAAAATAAATGAGCTCGGGGAGCCGATGAGTATACATTGCACAGATACTGTGCATACGATTCACGCTGAAAAAGGAGGTTACGTGGTCATGACATAATGAATTATGAGGAAAACAAAGAGCTTTTTGCGTAACAAAAAAGTCGTGAGTATTTTGATATGCAATCCTCAAACAAGTATGCAGTAATGAAGGGGGCAACGTGTCAGTAAAGTAAAACTGTCGTTTAGCGAATGTAGGCACTGAGTTGTGATATTGTTTATCATGCTCACTGTTTTAAAAATACTGTGTATTATGAACTCTACGTTTTTTCTCCGATAATCCCATAGAATTATTGGGTTGTGTGAACCATTTTTTTTCTTGATGCGATTAAATGCTTACAAATCATCTTGATAACATATAGCCAATGTAAAATGTCTAGAAAGCGTCCCCAACACGGCCATCACATTGCAATATAAATAGGCTGAATGAACTCAATGTAGAAAGAAGAATCGGTCAACCTTACAGTGCCTCATTGCAAACAACTCACAATGCGGACACATAGGCGAGCAGCCGCTGCAGAAGTTTCTCGCTTAGTGAACAATTATTGGTAACTCATATGCAAACCTGACCTTCGCCTATATGACCACCCACTGTGCAAGTTGAGTTTACCTGGTATGTCACGATGGGAGCTTCTGGAATGATGACGGCGGCTGCATATCTGTGAAGATGTGAAGAGAAATTGTTCGCATGCCAAAAGCTAGCGCCACTAAAAACCTCAAAGTGTCAAAATATATCCAAGACACTAGGAGTATTCACATGTAAACAGCAAATTTCTCCCTTATGACTTCTTTGCCATGATCGCGCGAGACGACATGACTGAAATGGCAAGCGTAACACGCTATCACTGCGGGGCGGAAACAAATGGAACGTTGGATGCGTTGTCGAAAGCTGGCCATGCTTATTCGGGAAGCTGATTCATTAACATTTCAAAGTGCGCGGAATATGCTGCATCTTATGAAGACAGACACAACAGATTCATGGGTCATACTGGAGTGCACAAAAAACGCGATCTTTTGCGCAGTTCACTCCTACTTTGAGCACCAAATGGGCTTGGCTCACACAACAAATCGGCACCAACGTACATCGTTTCCAATTGGAAGCTATTTATGCAAGGCATTTCAATTCATAATGAACCGTATTCGTAGGCATGACCTGACACTCGTGTCTTAGTTTATCAGTTTAAATTATAACAAGAAAACTTTTAAACGTAATGAACCCTGTAGTTTTACGCAGAGCTATCATAAAGTAAATTTGAAGGGACACTAAAGAGCAACGAATACTTAGTTTAGATTTATAAACTGCACCCTTAGAACGCTGGCGCCATATGTTTCATCGTCGTAAGTTCATTACTAGCTGAAAAATTAGGCTACTTAAGTTTTAAGTTTCACTTTTGAATTTCACGCCGAAATCTTGAGGTGTAAGGTCCCTAATTTGGAAGTGTACTTTTTGTATTTGGCGACATTATCTCGATGAAATTTTCTTAAAATTTTTATGCTAGGTCTATGGGACCCATAGATAGCAATGTATCTTAATTTTATTACTTACAATCTACGTAGGACCCTGTATATGCCTTCTAAACCTTCTACGTCACCGTGTCTGGTGCGGAAGTTTGAAGGTAGCGTCTCCACCCACTTTTTGCATGTTTTCTCAGTTACCAAGCGTCGTCTCGCGATAAGAGTATTGTTTTCATGATTGTGAAATTGTAGGTGACTATACCCTGAAAATCATTTTAGGGGCGAAACTCCTCATTCTGCGGACAATAGTGGTATCTTCTACACACTTGCTAGGAACTTTCTACAATTTTAATGCAGCGTCTGAAGACGATGAATAATTATGTAGGTTTTTTGTGTGTTTTTTTGCGATTCTGGTTCCAGACACCAGCGGCGGCGGCGGTGTGAAAAGCTATGCAGTCGTGACCTGTCGTCGTCACCCACAAACTCTGTGTCAAGGCGCAAAAATATTGCTGTGGCTAAATGTACACTGTATAATGTTTGTCTATTGATTTTCAGTAGTAGGTAGTTGTTCATATGCGAAAGTTCTAGGCCATCACCAGTGCAAAATGGGAAGTTCTGCTATTAAAATTTGAAGGATATAGAAACATTCCACGTCATTCATTGGCGGTAACTTTGGCTTAGCCACAAAATAAACAAATCAATATGCAGTTCATCCTGTCTGTACAGTCCTAAATTGGATCGTCTTAAACGTTATCACGGTGAGCGCGTGCATTCGTGTGCATTAGCTTTATCAGCTTCACATTTTTGTAGGCGAGTATACGTGTTGACTTGGTTGTCGTTCCCGCATATATTAACAATAGTTTCTTATCTGGCACGTCGCGCTCTTGGTCTAAGGCCTGCTGCTTTTGGTGCCAAATAGCGAAGAGTTCAAAATGACGCACAAACTCACCTTCAGACGAACTAGTTTATAATGCACTCTTGACACTGTGGGGGGCAAAGTGTTGGATTCAGGCATTCTTTCTTGCAGTAGGTAGGGCACTTCTTGGCTGGAGCTGCCATAATCAGTGCGAGCAGACACAGCACTACCACAGCAACGAATATTACTTGTCGAAGCGTATACATAATGCCTGCAACAGGAAACCAGTCGGTCAATAGGCAGGAATTGATCAAAGAAAAATAAACAAGAAACAAGACGTGTTGGGCTACCAAAATTGATTTCGAAAAACACCTGAATTTTTTTCCGAACGAAATGTTACCACCAGAGCTTCTGCATCCAACAGTTTTTACGAAAAATGAAATCAGCCACCGAGAATGATGCAGTAGTTGCGGCGCCAAGTTGCTGACCCGAAAGAAGAGGCTTCGATCCCAGCAGTATCGGTTGCATTTCAATGAAGGCTATATGCTGGAAACCCGCATAATCATAATTCTTGGGATTTTACGTCATAAACCCACGATATGATTATGAGGAACGCCGTAGAGTAAGGCTTCACAAACTTCGATCACCTGGGGTTCTTCTAACATGCGCTTAAATCTAAGTACACGAGCCTCAAGCATTTTCGCCAGCATGGAAAACGCCTCCGCTGCGGCTGGCACTCAATACCGCGACATGCGGGTCAGCCGTCGAGCCCCGTAATCAGTCAAGGCCACCGTGGCGGGTAGAAACCCATGTACTGGGCGGTGGCAGCACACCGTAAAAATCTCAGGTGGTCGAAATTTCAGGAGCCACCAAGCCTCATGATCATTACCAGGTTCAAGCATATAAAACAAAAAAATTGCATCCCACAAAATATATTTTCCGGTTGCTTTAATTCAGTAGATTTTCTTTTGCTTTATTTTCTACGTGCAGGTCTTGAATAGTCTTAACCTCTGCTGATATTAGACATTGAATGGTTGTGCCTGGTATGTCACTGCTTGCAGTGAAGACTATGTGGCTTCATCTGGTGCTGAACAGGTCAGCACAGAAGACCATTGAGCTGTCATTTACCAGCAATCATTTTTTCGGTGGTAATGCTTTTTCGTTCTTTTCGCTCATGGCCAGCCACAGCGGTGGCTCCTCACGGCATCAAAGGGATGAGCCGGACGTGAGGGATGAATGATAATAGGTTGAACAGAATCGTGAACAAAGCGTCGCTACAAAATACCAACCTAGAGAGAAAGAGCGAGGAGTGATGCAGAAAGTGAGGGAGGTAAACTGAAAAACAAATATATGGTTGGCTACCCTGCATTGGAAATGGGGTAAGGAGAGACAGAAAAGTTGTAAAAGTGGCATAGCCAGTAACGTCCGTAACATTCATCTTACTAATATTAAGAGGCCAAAGTTTAGGAAAGTACGTGTATAATGCCTCTGGCATTTCCATCACCATATTTTGATATATGAGCATGAATTAGGGGCTAAGACAGGCTTTTATGGTTTTTAGTTCTTAGTGGCTAAATATCTGGCCCCTCCCCATAACTATGCATTGTTTCCTAGTACCTGATTTCGTAGTTTTCCCTGATTTTTATCAATTCTCTGGCCTTTGTTACGTTGTCTGATGTTGCTTCTGCTCCTTCTCTTGTGCCAGCTTTGGTACCAGACCTCGCAGTTACGAATATCACTTATTGCCTTCCTCGTTGTCAAGTTCGACAATCGAATTCGACAGTTCAGGAAAATATCTGTAAGCCCCATAGTAAGGCACGTCCCCCTTTTTTTATTTCTTCATTACGTGGTTCTTTACTAAGTAGACATTACTTGTTTCTTTCAAACCATGCTTCCCAGATCAATTTCTGTTCTGAAATCAGTTTAGTTACCCTACAACAATAAACTTAGTGCTCCTTTCATCTTCCCATTTCGAAGAAGGGTAGCTTGTTTGGAGACCAGCCTCAATCATACTACTTTTACATTAACAGCTCCTAAAACCACTTCTATCTCTTCATACTCATTAGTCTGCACGTAATCAAATACACACGGACGTTTTTCGCGTTGCAACTCGACCAATCGTGGCTGCTGCGGCATGTGTTAAGCCGGTATTTGGATTTCGGTGGCGTAATGAGCTGTAGCTACTCAGGTATCCTTTCGAGTGCGCTTGTGCTGACATGAGGATTTAAGAGCATTGAGCACACATTGCAGAATTAACAAGTTTCAAGAAACACAAAGCCACTCATGGCGGGAAGAATGTTAATGTGATGACTTCATTAAAATCGCAAAGCGCACTCCACCACCGACCGTTTGCTACAATCACATAACGAGAGGTGCACCAACCTTGCTGGCGAGCCTTGATCACAAGTGGCAGACTGGCAGAGTTCCAGAAGAGATGCACAGACGCGCCCTTATACAGTGGCGTGTGCCACGGCAGCGAGCAAGGGTCGGACTGATATCGCTCGCTGATTACCGGTGTTTGCGCCGTCCTTTGTGGAAAGTACAGGTGAAGATAAAGGGCGCACGGAACAATCGTTGATCTCTCGTGAACCACACGCTTTTAGGAAGGCATTTACGACTGCATGTTTACGTTAGGTAGTAGCGGGGCGCTTAAATATATCCCGAGATCAAATAACAGTAGACAAGCGTTTTTTTTTTTTTCAAACGAAGCTTTGGATTGAAGTTTACGTTGGGGCTCGTTGGCATGAAGTGCTCCGAAAACAGCTGTACACTGCAGAAACACGGACAGAGATGAAACCGCTCCGACGAAGCGCACCTATCAGCTGTTTCTTCCAAAAAACATGAGGTGCGTGCATCGCGGGCAAACCAGGCGTGCACTGATGAAGCGTGGACTAAGCCTGATATATAAGCCTATAGTCAAGCGCGGCGGGGAAGCACATAAAGACGGGGGGGGGGGGGAAGGGGGTGTAAGCATGGGCGAATTATCGGTCAACTTCGAAAGAAAAATTACATCATATCCCGCTAAAGGGAACCGTGTGTGGATGTGAAGCAGAGACAGATGGTTCGCTTCAGCGGGAGATGGTGTATTTTATTGAGAGCACGAATGAGAAAATATCGAGAATGTGTAATAGACAAAAGAGAGACGTTTTGTACATGGTGGTACCGCGCCTGTACGAAACCTTACTGACGAGTCTTCGCCTGATGTGCACGTCAATGGCGGCGGCGTCGGGGACGTTTCTGGTATTGCCCGTTGCCGTGCTTGAGACGTTCCCATGAACAGCAGACGCGGCGACCAGATTCACCTCGGGCAGATGCTCGGGTTTTGGCGGGTAGCCTTTGTTCGCGCTCATCACGGTCATCTTGCCCGACATTAACGTCGTCTTGCAAGTTGAGCACACCAGGAATTCGCCTAGATTGCTGACGTCGTTACTCGCCGGTCCAAACTCTTGTCGCAGCACGCCGACGACTACTTTGTGGTGTTGTTCGTTCTGGATCCTGTCGACCTTGGTCAGATTGTTATCGAACCAAAGCCGATCGAACACACTGCAGCTGTGGACGCAGTTCCAGTCGAGAAAATATCGCTTGAACGACGCGTTCACGCCATAGGTCCCTGCTTGCATCAGTAGCTGCAACTGTCTTGTTGCCTTTGTCGCCAACTCGCATTGCATCGTCGTTTCCGGATCGCCACTTGATGTTTGCGTTTCCATTCACCTCCATATTGCCGCATCACCTCGGGATCCAATAGGGGAGAGAAAGGGGGAACGTGCAAAAGGAGAGAGAGGAACGCGCATGCGCAGTGGGGGTGTGGACGTCACGGGAGGGATGTCCCTCCCATCCGCGCCACGGGAGAGACAATGCCCTCGCCTCCAGCTGCTTCGAATCTTAAAGTTCACCCGACGATTACGATACTAATGTGAATTCTGAAGGCAGCGTCGTGTTAGGGAAGCGCATACAGTGCTTGAAGTTATGGCCCACAGTTGTAGCAATGTATCATTCTTTAAATATTGCCACAGCCACTGCCAGCGCTCTATTGCTACACACGCCACTGCGTGCATGACACGCGTCGCGAACCAAGCGGAACGGCGACAGCCGCGTTACAATAAGCGAAGCACGTGTCAGCCCTGAGCGCGCTCACGAGCTTCGACCGAAGAGACAGCGTGCGTGACGGAGGAAGAAAGCGAGATTAGAGGCCAAAGGCGTTCGCTCTCTTTCGTTCTCGTTAGCTCTATCTAGTCTTCGATAGTTCTTATACCCTCCCCAGCTTCACTAACGAAATCTGGGGAGTGGTCAAGCATGCTTTGTGCGCTGGTGTTTATCGCAGCAAAATGTCTAATCTTTACTGTTTCACTCGTCATCGGTCTACTAACGTACATTACTTTGCTGACATCTTTCAAGAAGACGTGTTTCAAATAGATATCATTACCGTAGAGATCCAAGTTTGTGTCTGATTTTATATAAGAAACTTGAGCGCCTCGGTGAATTTCGTCGCAGATTCTGATACCTCCTCTAAGGAAATCATATGTTTGGGTAGTAACGATGAGTAATCTATTCTGAATAGTATGAACCGGTGGTGAGTAGTGGGAGTTATCCCATTTTTTGGGGCGCACACCTGTTTATGAAAGGTCACTACCACAACATGACACGCCGACAAGCCGAAACCCTAAGGTTCATCATCATCATCACCATCATCATCAGCCTAACTACGCCCACTGCAGGACAAAGGCCTCTCCAACGTTCCATCATTCAACTCGGTCCTGAGCTCGCTGTTGTCGGTTTATACCCACAAACTTTCTGATGCCATCTGCCCACCTAACCTTCTGTCTCCCTGCAGCCATCTGCCTTCTCTTGAAATCTAGTTTATGAATCTAATTTGTGGTATATTTGAGAATGCTATCTAAGTGAAGTCTATGCAGAATTTAATCTATGCGCATGTTTCTACTTTGCAGCGACATTTTTGATGTGCAAATACCACTTTTTGCAGCGTTCTTGAATCCAGCGTGTTTGATCCGGAAGATTGGTGGCAATGATGTCAAAAGTCATCACGGTTAAAGTACTGTAACTTCACGTGGAACTGACTGTGACAAACGGATGGAGGACTTGCAGCCTTCTGCGGCTGACTTGGGGGACCGACATAGGTTGTATGCACTGGGCGTCGTCAGAGCAGGGGATCCTCGTTTCTGAAATCTACCAATGTGAATCGGACGTCGCTCCAACGCAGTAGGTAATTACACGCAGTATTTCTTTTTCTCAACACTGCACCCTGATAAACTCCCAACAAAACACAGAGAAATTCTATTAGTTCAGCAAACCTATAGCTCCATTTTCTTATAGCTACGTCACGCTAGTTATTTCTATGTTGTCTTTTCATTCATTTCTTTACTTATTTATTTAATAATAATTTACCTGCTTGCCTACCCTTAGCACTTTTTTGGGGTACTCCATAGGGTAAAACAAACAACGCATTCATCGTAAAAAGAATAAAATCCTTGATATAATTATCCAATCGTACAAACATACGTAAGTATACAAGTCACAGTAGTTTAATGGTTATGACACTGAACCATTGACCAACAAATGATGGAAGTGAATCCCGGCCACAGCGGCCACATTTTCGATGGCGGCTACAATTCTCGACGCCCGCGTAGTTAGATTTAGACGCACATTAAACAGCCCTAGCCAGTCAAAATTTTCGGAGTCCTTCACTATGGCCTGCTTCGTAATGATATTGCCGCGACAGGTTGGCCACGTTCAAGTAGCCCGCCGCAATCATCGTGGCAAGAGCACCAGCAAGACCCGGCTGGCATGCGCCACGCGTTCGTGAGCTCCGGCAACGAGGAAGAGGAAGATAGTTGAATCTGTGCCACTCTGCTACTCGGACTTGACGACCATAGTCTTTAGAATCGTGGGCACAAGTTCGCCCTAATAAATACGCTTGTTTTTTAACCTGTCTGCCTCAGCATCGCTACAATATTATGGTTTTGGGACGTTAAGCAGCATTAATTATTACACGTGAGTATATAAAGAATAAAGAAAAGCCACCTAATAAATGTTTTTTTTTGTTTTAGTATCTGTTGCCGCTCTTATATCAAATAGTGAGAGAAGCATTTAGTTTTTTGAACGCTGGCCAGACGCCATTTCCCGCCGCAGTGCACCTTTCTGTCCATCATTACCCGTTTTTAAGTGCAGCCACCAAACCTCAGTTAGTTGTTTTCTTTACACACTTTCTTTCGTCTTATTTTTATGCATTCGTTTTTTTTTAGTTCGCGCTTAATCGGCGTTTACGGCGTACTGCAGGTGAGTGCAATGAGAAGGAATTGCGTATAATAAAGAGATACACAAAATGTTATTGCGATCGTCAGCCTCCTTTCTCCAGCCTTGATCGCAATTACCGAGAGCCCAGAAACGGGAACCGCAATGGCGTGGTGCAGGATCGGATGACGAGGTCGAAGCGAGAAAGGAATGAAGGGTGCCTCAGGCGATACAGCGCCGCGTGAGTGTTTTAGCGAGCTGGAGCCATGTGGAAACGAAATGCGCTGGAGAATTTCCATGGGCACTTGGGCACGCTGTGCTCGCGTACCGTTGGTTTTGCGCGTTTTTAACGAGGATCACCGTATGTGAACTAAAGAAAAAAATTTTAAAAGACTAATATCAGTGTTCACTGCTTGTCAGAAACGCGCGAGGAAAAAAAAAAGGCTGGTTCGAGGGTGGTACGCTACGCGAAGTTCACTTCCTTTTTAGGGGTGGAGCTCTTTAAAGCGGCACCCGTTCCTCCCTCGTGCTAGTACGTAACATGTCTTACGCTTTGACCTGCATGCAAGGTGGTGTCGGTGGGAGATTTCTCCTGTGCGTTGTTGAACAAGAAAAAATTCGCAACGTGCGCGTTAACTAAAAGTTGAATTCTCCTGTCTCTCATTCTCCATTAGCAGCCATTGGCATGTACACTGAGCACTATCTGAGAAGAAAGGGTTGTATTTATTTATTTATTTATGTATTTATTTATTTATTTACAAAATACTGCAGGCCCATTTAAGGGCCCCAGCAGGAGGGGCAAGATCATAACATTCCACACAGGTGTAAAACTACAAGAACAATAAAAAGATACATCATATACAAAGGATACAAAAACATAGGTCATCGTTAAATACGCTCAAGTTACGTTACGTTATACTCGCTGGGCGTAACCTCCTTGGTATTAGAATGGTTTAGCGAGCGTTGGGCCGCACTGTCATGAATACAGTGAACTAGTATATAGCATGAACTCGAGGTGGTTAAAGGTGGGAAGTAGACACGAAGCGCAAGCCGTAAGAAAGCGTGCTTGTGCCACCTCTCGTTTAGTCCTTGGAATGTCCACTGAATGGCGGTGCTTCTATATGGGGAATGTATGATGAAAAGATGCGAGATGGTGGTACTTGGAGTGTTGACTATATGGACGAACGGACACACAGACAGATGCATGGACGGACGCAAGGATGGCTACACGGACGGATGGACGCGTGGACGAACGCAATGACAGACGCACTTGATGTGCGCACGCTCGAACAGACACACACACGGATGGGCGGATGGACGCACGGATGGTCACACAGATGGACGCATGGACGGACGGAAGCAAGAACGAATGGATGGCCGGACGCTTCGCCCTACTCTCTATCATTCACCCTGTGGATATGCTGCTATATGTTGTTCGTAACTGCACTTACAAATCAAGCTTTTTTTTTTCTTAAATATAGCGCATATGCCACACTTCACTTGGTCCCAGTGCCCAACATAACTTCGCCTTCAGTGCTGGCTGTCAGTGTTACTGTGTGTAAGAATGATGATGATGATGATGATGATGATGATGATGATGAAAAAATTATTCTGCAAGGTATGTGCACGGAGGATACAGATCGGTCTTTAAGTTGTCACCCAGTACAAACACTAGGTAGGAACCTCCTTACGGAAGCCTATTTGCGTCGGCAGCGGCCCGGGGACGCTCAACCAAGGCCCGTTGGGCCCCTCAGGTTAGAGCAGCCGAGCAGAGCTGTCCCCTAGTCTTCCTCGAAAGGGCTCGGTAAAGGAGTGAGCGTGCATCTCGGAGCTTGCACTCATGCAACTATTTTAGTAGTTTTCTATTTATTTTTATGTACTTTTGGTTATGTTAGTTTTTTATTTGGACAATACTAGCGAAGGTTTGTAAATTTTGAAAATCAAGGTAGCCAAAAATCCTGCAGATCCCGCTCGCTCTGTGCATCGATCGACGTGATGCGTGGCGGTTGGCTGAGAGCTGCTCACAAAATATTGTTTGGCATTGTGAGAAGGCACTCACGAAAGTACGTGATACAATATCTAATGTTTGCCCGGCGTGACACAGATAGGCGCACACAAGTGATAAAAGTCGGTGAGATTGACCACAGTGACGTTTGTTGCCCTACATTAGGGGCAGTCGGAAGAGAGAAAGAAGAAGAATGTGAAGAGGAGTGCAGAGAACAGCAAATGAGCAAAACAAAAGTAAACGCGAGTTCCGAGAATACCATAGTCTGTACAATGGCAATGGGTCATTGCCACACGAAAAATTCAATAAAGCCTTAGTATTATCGATTTTCAGGGCCCTAATCATTTAGGTCACTTTTCTGATACGGACTGTTCTGACAGGGTCTTGTCGCTAAGACAGGCCAACACGGCTGGTAGGGGCAGCCTGTGCGTACTGTAGCAAGGATATCGACAAAGAATGTGTTGTATATATGACTTCTTCGCTGCCACACTCGTTAGAATCAAAACTTGCCATCGTGTTGATTTAAAAAACGATATACTTGGCGAAAGCCCCACAAAGCCACAGTTGGCATAGCACCATTGTCTCAATTCGAGAGAGTCCAGACGCGAACCGAAGTCAACGAGATGTGCCTTGTCGGTACATCTGCGGCTGCCGTGAGTTTGGCACGTTGCTTAAATTTTTCCAGCTTCATTTGCAAGCATTATGCTTGGCAGTGTATATCTTGTAAGTGAAGCGACTACAATGACTTCACGAATTTCGCATAATCTCATTTCTGTTATTTATATTATGATACAGATTACATGCACGTCATAAGCAATTTTGTCCTCACATTTGAAAAAAGTTGAATGTTGGTTGTCATAATGAATGTTGTTTCACGTCAGGTTGAAATATCGATCTTTAGGAATGTCTAAAAACCTCAATATTATCAAGAAAAGTGATCTACTATATGAAAAATTAAGGCGAATGTACGACACTACATAGGCCACGACTGGGACACCTTTTAAATAATGTCAATGGCATCAAAGCCTCGAACTACAAATATTCACCGGTTGTCAAATGAGGTACTGTAAAAAGAGAACCCTTCGTGCATCACAATAGGTTATGAAATGCTGCTTGTCCGTTTCTCTTTGAACCACTGAAAAAAATAAAATCTGCCAGGTGTTACTATGGGGAATAGTGCGCGTCATAGAATTAACATACTTTTTCATAGCGCCCATGCTATAAAACCTATAATCACACGGGCGGCGCCTACTCTTAAATAAAACTTCAAATGGTTGTTTCTGCGCACAAAAATTGCATGTATGACCATTTCATCGTTCCTAAAAGTAGTTGATATAAACACTACTCACCTTTCGTCCGTTTATAATACATGAATGTGCTTGTTTATGCCTAATACAGCGAGAACTTCAGGGTTTAGACTGCACCATTTAGCACTTCTCTAAAGTATCATATCAGGTTATCGCTTCTAGTGTTTATAATACTCATGTTCCTATTGGCACCGTCGTGCAAGCGCAAACAATTGGTGATACATACATCTGCAACTGTTCCTATATGTCTGAGCGTGCAATATATGTACATATATTTAGCGTCATTTCATAGCGTGTCGCTCAATAAAAAAATTACAGCATGGTCACGTTCCCTCCGCATGCTTCGCATAACGTCTATACCCAACGTACGTGGGATCTGGCGAATTCCCCAACTCTTTGGCACGAGTTGCTCAAACGTTTTGTTTTCGCCTGGTTAGCCTTATGGTGCCTGAATGGCTTCCCTCACCCGCCGCTCCGTGTGGGCGAGCGAAAACCATTCAGGTATCCTAGTTAGGCTGGATAAATGGTGCCATCTACGGGGGCTCAAGTGAACCGAGTAAGCAAAAAAGCAACCGAAAAATTTTGAACGGCCGTTATTGCTGTTGCGGCTCTCGATACTTCCACTGTACAGTTGCTAGTGTCGACTGCCGTGCTGTTGAAGCGGGCAATGTTGGGCACGACAACTGCCACGTCAGGAAGTTCGTTTTCAGGCAGGTGATTTGAAATGTGCTGACACCACAAGAACATAATTTTATATCAATGTGAGCATTTCCTTGGCACGAAAGAATCACTACGACGTTTCTGTACCACTATTTCAACAATCAACATCTACTTCATATTTTCCTTTACTATCCCTTGAAAAGCGGCACATAACTAACAGGCACCACTGCCGATGTTCAGCTATTGATTATGCGTCACTTGCATTACATATGTTCCAAAAGCAGAACATTCAAATGTTCTGCTTGAATTCTGCTTTGCTGCTTAAATTTTGCAGAACATTCGAATGTTTCACTACAGCAGCGATGAGCTGCTGTAGCAATTTGCCCAGGTAGTCCAGTCGTTGTCGACTTTGAACAGTGAAGCTGTTTGAGCCGGAAGTAAAAATATTGCTGCATACAAAAAACTATAATCATAGACTGCTATGTGCCACAGAAATTGGGCGAATCAGACTACTCACCAGCATTCCACTAAAAATGAAGAAGGTAAGGAAACGGCGATATACACCGATTAAGATTTTGATATCGATGTAATCAGTAATTGAGACAATTTTTATTTAACTGAGGGCACTAACTCAGTCATAAACACCTTGGCTAAACGTTCCACCTTCGTTAAAATATGTTCATAAAGCGCTTCCATAGTACGTTAAGCGAGGTAGTACTACTAGAATACTATTATACTACGAGAGAAAACTGCTAATGGGAACGGCAAGGGCGGCTTCGAGAAGTCTCTGAAGCCATGAAGCCGTACGCGAGTGACAATGGGCCCGTAGATATATGGAACGTTCCTTTTCAGCGAGAGTTCCTGCCTCTGGAGTTTGGATATCTGTGTCATGCCTGTTCCCGGCTTGACTCGGACGTCTTGGCGCTAAGAACCAACCTATAGATATGACCTGGCATCAAATAGCTGAACACTAGCAACAATCGAGAAGCAAAGAGATTAGGCTTCATAATGGTCCAGCGTCGGTGTTGTGTGCCAGAGCGCAAGCGCTGGTATCTTGTAAAGACGGTAGTCTTTCTTGGGGACCTTTGACGCAAAAATTTTGGTCTGCCTGTCTGTACAATTGTCTGTTTGTCCACCCTTAACATTACCCTAAACGGCACCAAAGTGACCAAACGATACTCCAAACGACCGACTCTATCCGAAGCGCCCACCAATATTGCTCAAGGTTCAGCATTCATATTTGTGCGATTGTCAATGAAAAAGCAGTTATTGTGCATATCTGAGGCACCAAACAACACGTCAATATTATTTATGTGTATTGTTTACTAGAAAATGTATACATAGGTAATTTTAAGGATTGTAGCCTTTATAACGCTGGGCTGGCCATGCAACACTTGCAAGAAACGGCAAGTGTTTCCAACGCTTTGCCAAGACGACACGGTGGTGGCACCTACCCGTTGCCTTGCGTTCTACATCTTATCCCCTCAGAGACGGGCGCGCACGGCGCGAGCCCCATTTTCCAGGGTAACTGCCAGATAGCGCTCATGTCTCGCGTGTGACGTGACTTCATGCGCTCGTTTACCTCCGCTGCATGCTCGAGGCACTCTAACGCACCGCCTCCAGAATACCATTCACCGATTTGCTTGCGCAGAACATCAAATAAACGTTTTGTTCACTCTCCACACACAAGACTGTCGTCTTTCGACGACATTCGCGGTGTAACATGCAGATAAGGGGCCAATATTTGACTTGACAATGACTCGCGGGAAGACTGTAAGCACTGAATGCAGAATTTCATAAAAAAGCGAGTAAAACATTTTTTCGAAGACTGTCAGTGGCAGGAATGACAGAATCAAAAGAACAAATGAAAAATGTGCCACAAAATAAACATCTCTCATATGAAAACCATAACTTACTGTTTTAAGTCAAAAGCAGCTATGATACATACGTTACATGCAATAACTGTGCAAGAAACGCCTGCAGAGAAAGAACACCGAACTTCAAGCCGAGAACACGCTATGGGCGCAAGCTCCTCAGCTTGATGATCTATTCCATATTTTTATTTCTCGGAAAGTGTAACTGTACTGTTGAAAAAAAAAGCATATGCCGTAAAATATTAGAAATAACGCGAGAAAATTGAGCATGAAACTATCAGTGCGATAGTGAAATTAGAGCAACAACGTGGCCCTTTAATTGTAAAGTATGATTCCAGAATAATTGGAGGGCAATGTAAGTTGATGGTCAGACCGCTTTTAGAAACGTTACAACTTTTTTGATATCCCTTTTATTGTATGCGATTTTACTTGCCCATCACAAACTGAATACACATATTTGGGAAAGGTTCTGCCGAAAAACCATTAGCGGCTTATCCCTGTTGTCGTGATCGTGATTAACGTAGATTGAACGAGATTCTTAATAAATGAATACGTTTTTCTGTAGCATAGATATTAGTAAATACATCTGGCCGGTCAGCACTCATCAGCTAGCAAAGCGTGATGGCTGCTTGTGCGCGACACGTCACTACGGCATGTTAGCTGCGACAAAAACGTCTTCACCTGGATTAAACTTTGCACTAGGCTTATGATCATACACTTAACGTATAACGTACTGAAAAGAGATCTTATGACTTCATTATAGCCGTCAATTACACGAGGATAACTGCAGCTTGCAGCAATTTATTGGTATAGAAAAAACGTTTAAACAAATCACTGAGTTAGTTCCAATGCTGCTATTAGGACATCTCCAACGTATCTTTTAGAAGTTAAGCTTCTAAAGATAAGTGTAAATTTCTTGCGCAAAGAAATTTGTGACGAATCACACGCCTACACATTTCTCAGTTTTTTTTCTCATGTAGATTAGAGATGTTTCCAGTCAGGAACGTCACAACGGCCACAATGTGCGTTGTGACGTTTCCCCAGACGAAACTTACATCCTATGTAGCTAAAGGTATCCGTTGTGGAGTGTGAACTAAGCCTAATTTTAAACGACAAGACACCTTTAATGCAAGACAGTGATTTAAAATACATTTGTTTCGAACAGTTCTACAGGAAGGTACGCCGTCCTTCAATTGGATAACCTCTTCAACAAGAAGCTTTACGTTGTGCCATGGTTTAGTTCAAGCTAGCAGTAGTAGCCTCAGGGAGTGTTACTTGAGAATACTAACATGTGGTTAGATTAAGTATGTTTCAAATGCGATTTCGTTTGATTATCTACTTCATTTTTCCTTGAAAATTGGCTTCACCCCCACCACTGGGCTGTAAAAGCATTTCACAGTTTGTAAGCGTTATGATTGAATGATCGGTCGCTTGAGTGTTCACTCTCCATCGGAGATTCCCTCCTTTTCATCCTCATTACAGCTCTCTTCCTCACCCTCGTTTTTCTTTCCCATCTTTCGGCACTTACACGGGTGCACAATTTCCGCTCTTCTCTCCTCTTTCCTCTCCTCCTCATCGTCACGTTCACTTCCGATCTCTTTGCTTCACTATACTATACATGGCTATGCTATACATGGTTTCACCTGCGTGGTTGTGCTTCCCTTTCTCTCCTCCTTTCCCTCCGTCTCACCCTCCATCGTGTTTCCCATCCCATTCCTATAGAATATTATACATGGCTATGTTAAGCATGGTTTTTTTCCTTATTCACACCATTGATTCATTTATACGTGGGGCTTACCATCCCAAAACCACCATATCGTTATGAGAGACGCGGTAGTGTAGGGATCCGGAAATTTCGGCAACCTGAGGTTTTTTAACGTGCACCTAAATCTGAGCACATGGGCCTACAGCATTTCCGCCTCCATCGAAAATGCAGCCGCCGACGTCGGGATTTGATCTCGCAACCTGCGGGTCAGCAGCCGAGTACCTTAGCCTCTAGACCACCGTGGTGGGGCCTCCTTGTCACCAAGCGACAAGATGAGACAACAGGTCAGAGTATACGACAGCCCCAGCTCCTAAGCACCAGCTTATGCATAAGGATCACCATTGTTCCGGTCAAATTTCAGTTATCGCTCACTGGATTGCATATCCCTTTCCCTTTGATGGAATAGTGATATGTGCATCTTGTCTTCAACGTGGTATGTTTTTTGACGCCCCTCTTTCTTGCCCCTGTTTCCCCCACCCCCAGTGCTGGGTAGCAAACCAGATGCCAATGTCTGGTTAACCTCCCGGCCTTCCTTTTCTCTCTATCTCTCTCTCCCTCTCTTTTTACACAGTTGTTTCTATTTTTTATTGCTGATAAAATTACGTGATTGACACTGATATTTATTCTGTACCACCGGAGCCATACCTTCCTAGCAACACGTTCATCTAACTGGCTTTTTAGCCTGTCATTCTAACACCTGAAGTTCCATTTTATCAAATTCTGAGGCCACACACACTGGCTCTTCCCACAACAACACTTACAAATTCCGCACGGAAACACCCGAAATTCTACAGCTGCAATCTCTGCTACAATCCAAATAAAAATCACGAACTGTAGGCTTGCTTTCATTTATGCACATTAAACCACATGCTTTTTTTTCCTATTTCTCTCCCCACTACTTGCTAAAATGAATGAATGTTTCGCACGGAATGTAAACCAGTGAAATCATGCTGCCAAGCCCACGTTAGAGGTATGTGAACTCCAGAACAGGAGAGAAATGCTTCTTTGTAAGCCTTACCATATCTTCGCATGCTCACCATTCTAACGTTGACTGTTCTACTTTATTTCCTGCAGAAACATCAAACTCAAACTTTTACAGCATGGCTCATTCCAGCATCAGTCCAGAAACAATTACAGCTGCCAGTGTTGTCCGCCACCTCTCCACCACAAGCGTGGGTCACGACTTTCACCGGGAATGAGAGAAAAGCAGTCAAATTACCTTCCGGATATGAAACAGGGTACCTCATGTGTGACGCAGTCTTTGTAGCACCGGGCCACGCAAGTAATTGCAATCTTATCTAAAAATGTACCCTTCAAGGGCGCCATCAGGCGATGAGTAACATGTCCAGCTATAGGAAGCCAAAGCACGCCTGGTGGCGCTGCATGGATGGATGGATGGATATGGCTGTACCCTTCAGATCGGGCGGTGGCTAGCGCCACCAAGCCGTAATACTTAATGAACCAAATACTATATTTTTTTCCTTAAAAAGTGAGTTTGAGGATTCGTACTTTGCAGTGAAGAGTTTAATTTTCACTCGTGCCTTGACTTTAGCCACCAATCACATAACCTCCTTCTAGTTAAGTCTACCCGCTTAAAGTCTATTTTGCCCTCCCGGTCCCTAAACCCCAGTGCTTTGAAAAACTCTGCGCCATCATCCTGAACTATAGGGTGAAGCCCTTTACAGAACATTATCAAGTGTTCGGCAGTTTCTTCTTCCTCTCCACACGCACTGCATACTGTGTCTACCCCTTCGTATTTGGCCCGATATGTCCTGGTTCGCAGTACTCCCGTCCTTGCCTCAAACAGTAGAGAACTACCCCGAGTATTATCATAGATCCTTTCCTTGGCAATTTCCTGCTTAAAAGTTCGATAGATCTCTAGTGCGGACTTCTCAATCATGCCCATTCTCCACATGTCAGTCTCCGTTTCCTTCACTTTCTTCTTAACCGATAGTTCTTTTTGGTTTGGCCACTTGCTGTTTTCTAAGTATTTACCAGTCGACTTCCCGGTTCGCTTCCTCCATTTTGTATCGACGTTCTTCATGTACAAGTAGCTGAAAACCTTCCTAGCCCAACGCTCCTACCCCATTTCTCCCAGTCGCTTCTCAAATTTTATCTTGCTGCTAACTTCCCTGCCCTCAAATGATGTCCATCCCATGTCACCTTGTACTCCCTGATTTGGTGTATTCCCGTGAGCTCCTAAAGCAAGCCTACCTATTCTACGTTGCTTAATTTCTAATCTTGCTTGAACTTCTGATCTCATGCACACGACGGCATTGCCGAACGTCATCCCAGGAACCATGACCCCTTTCCATATTCCTCTCACAACATCATACCTATTGTAATTCCACAGTGCCATATTTTTCATCACTGCTGCATTCCTGTTACCTTTAGTCGTCACGTATATTTCGTGTTCCCTCAGGTACTCGGTCCCATTGCTTATCCATACACCCAGATATTTGTATTTGTCTGTTATCTCTAGCGTGACCTCCTGTATTCTAAGCTCACTACCTTCGTTGTCATTGAAAATCATGACTGCTGATTTTGCCTTACTGAATCTAAAATCTAACCTATCTCCCTCATTACCGCAGACGTCGATCAATCTCTCCAAATATTCCTTGTTGTTGGCCATTAGCACTATATCATCTGCGTACATTAATGCTGGTAGTGCCTGATCAATAAGTTTTCCTTGTTTGACTAAAGAGAGGTTGAAGCCCAGTCTACTTCCCTCTAATTTTGCCTCTAATCCTTGTAGGTACATCATGAATAATAAGGGTGACAGGGGGCACCCTTGCCTAAGCCCCCGTTTTACCTCTGCAGGCTTGGATACCTGTTTTTCCCACTTTATAACTACCTTGTTACCTTTATAGATGCCCTTTAAAAGATTAGTGACTACATGTTCTACGCCTAGTGTGTCCAGTATTCCCCAAAATTCCTCTTGAACCACGCTATCCTACGCTCCCTTGATATCCAAAAATGCTAGCCACAGGGGTCTGTGTTCCTTTTCTGCTATTTCGATGCACTGCGTCAGTGAGAACAGATTGTCTTCCAACCTCCTGTGTTTCCGAAACCCATTCTGCAGTTCCCCCAGCACCCCCTCATCCCCTATCCATGCCTGCAGTCTTTCCTTTATAATCTGCATCGCCAGCCTGTAGACCACTGATGTCACTGTTATAGAACGGTAGTTGTTTATGCCAGCTTTGTCCCCTTTTCCTTTATAGATCATGCTCATCCTGCTAAGTTTCCATCCATCGGGTACTTCACCATCGATTAGTATTAGATGCGGAACATCTAATACTCGAGGCTTGTAGTGCGGCGCCGTCCGCAAGCTTCCTCCTCCTTCTTCCACCATCTGTGCATCCCTTCCTCCTCTACACACCGCGCGCGCTTCACTCCTCCACCATCTATGCACCCTTCCTCCTCTACACACCACGTGCGCTTCTCCTCTTCACGAACATTCGCTAGCTGTATAATGTAGCGCGCATGCGCCGTCACGCTTCGAGAACATCGGCAGCTGACGCGCGCGCATGCGCCGTTGCGCTTCTCCCCCTTCTCGAACATTCGACAGCTGACAGTGCATGCGCCGTCGCGCTGTATATATACTCAAGGTCGACGCTCGCTCGCTCAGTTGCCGCTCGTCGGTTGGTTTGTACGGCGCGTCGACGTCCAAGGTCACGGTAAAATGAATTCCAACGAATCCACAAACACAATGATCGACGTCCCTTCGACCAGCGCCGCCCTTTCGCATACGTGTGTACGTGTTCACTCATTTAACACCCCCTCCTACAACCACGTTAACCAATTTAGCCATCGACCCAAGTAAGTCGCAATTTAACACCACATTTCACAACCACGTTAACCAATTTAGCCATCGACCCAAGTAAGGCGCACTTTAACACCCCGTTAACCAATTATATGCTCCGCATCCTCCTCAGTGTTCCCCCGAGGGAAGCTGCGGGCAATTTTTTTGCTCACTGCCTCTCTCAAAGCCTGCTTAGACTTTGGACCTAATGTCTTTATCAGCCTAATTGGAATGCCATCTGGGCCTGTTGATGTAGCTCCGGACAGGCAGCGCCATCTTTGGTAAAAAAGTAAAAATCGGGGATGTAGATGGCGCGTTTTCCCTTCGCTTCAATGCGGTGCCGCTCGCTTACGTGCTTGTGCAGAGAGAGCGCGCTGCGTTTGAGTCACCTCAAAATGTACCGCCTGCAGTGCGGCTTCACAAAGATCTCCGAGCTGGACAACCACTTCTGAGAAGCGAATCAGACCAAAGTAGTAAAGCTCGTTAGTCAAGTTTATGATGTTGAGCAGACGACGGAAGACGAGGACACCCGAATCACTCCGAAATGCATTTCTCGGGTCCTCCGTGATAATACCGTGTACGACGTATGCCTCGAGGTAAGTCTCATTCTGCCGACATGAAGCCGCTCACTCTATTGATGTGCTATGTTGACGTTTATGGAAAGCATATAATTGTTGTTTTGATGTGGTATCTAACAGTAGCATCCGTGTACTGTCTTGTGCAAACGTTTGTGGTGTGCTGAAAAAATAAATAAATAAATAAATAAAAAATAAAGTTATGGTTCATAGCATTAAAATGTCCTAGAAGTTTTAGTCATGTCATCCGTGCCGCGCATGACCGGTTAGGTTAGCTTAGGTTAGGTTAGGTTAGGTTGGGTTTGGTTAGGTTACGTTAGATTGGGTTAGGTTAGGTTAGGTTGGGTTAGGTTAGGTTAGGTAAGGTTGGGTTAGGTTAGGCGTGGTTAGGTTAGGTTAGGTTGGGTTAGGTTAGGTTAGGTTAGGTTGGGTTGGGTTAGGTTGGGTTAGGTTAGGTTATGTTAGGTTAGGTTGGGTAGGTTAGGTTAGGTTAGGTTAGGTTAGGTCACCTCGAAGCAGCAATCTAAGTTTAACCGCAGCGAATCAAGTTGAAGTGCTCGTCTTTTTTTTCATCTATCGTGTCATGCTTGCTTTATTTTTCGCGAACGCGGCTGTGTTCGCCGGCTGTGACTTGCTGGAAAACTGATACAGCTGTAGAGCGTCTCTCGGTCTTGTCTGCCTTGTTGTGGAAACCCGCAACACAATACTTCGAACCTCGGTGACGCTTCTGTGGGGCCGCTTCTTCCATCGCGGAAAGAAAACTTCGCAGAGCGAGCGTCCCGTTTTAGCGCGCCAAGCCGACGGCACGGCTAGGGCAGCTAGAATACCACATACCACCCTAGCACGGCCCCCAAGTTCGCTGCACCGACTGCAGAAAGCGTTGCGCGCGCGTCGCACGCGCTCCCGTTTCGGCGAAACACGCTCACTCGCCTGCGACCTCTCCCGCATCCATAGAGGAAGGAAAAAATTCCGCCATATCCACGAAGTGAATGATGATGAGTGGGCGAAGCTCCGGAGGTAAATCTGGTAAACCATGAATCATCTGTACATTTTGCCCACTCGATTTTATTACATCGCTCCCCCTAGCGTACGTCGCCGCACTAAATCGAACGATTGCCTTCAACCAATGACACGCGCCATATGTGACATCATTCCTATTTTATAAGATCTCGCGTCTTTCATCAACTACAAGTACCGCTTTCTAGTTTATAACATCTTGCATCTTTTCATCATCAGCTACAAGTACCACCATCTAGTAAACACAACAAGAACTAAACGAGAGGTGGCTACATACAGGAGACGGTACCGCCATCTAGTGAACACTGCAAGAACTAAACTAGAGGTGGCTAGATACAGGGAACGGTACCGCCATCTAGTGAACACTGCAAGAACTAAACTAGAGGTGGCTACATACAGGCTACAGGGGACGCACAGTCCACGCCCTAAGGAGCTTCGCCCCTAAAAAACTTAGGAGAGGCCATGACGTCACTTGTTGGGAAGCCGTGGTGAAGCAGGAAGTCGGCTATACTGACTTGGCAAATTCTCCTCTCTTGTTTACATCCGAATGTAAAGCAGAAGGCGCGACTCTCTCTCCGGATCGGAAAGCACATAGGCTGTGCAGCGCGCGTGTCGCGATGATTCGAAACTAAAGGAATGGGGCTCAACACTCTGGGCTAGCGCGACACCATCGGTGAGATCATTTCGTCCGAGTATGAACAGCGAGTAACAGCTCGCCGACAACGAAGGAAGTACAAGAGAACGCGCGCTAGATTCACTAACAATGGCGAGTATTTTCACGTCATTAATTCAGCAACTGTACAGACATCTCGATCGGTCGTGCGCCTTCTACAATTGCATTCCGACACGAGGTCGACGCAGCGCCCAGCCACTGTGCGCGTGTTCCGCGTGAAACTCACCGGCGTCAGAATTCTGCAACCGTGTTGACTTTGAGCACGGTGCAAGTGACACTTGAACGCGGTTGCTCTAACGTTGAGATTACAATGCTGGGGGCGAGTATAACAAGTGGAACAGAAAAGGTGTTTTATTACGCGCATGCATGTTGTTACTGTACACATACCGAACACGAAACTACGTATGTGCAGATGGTCTTCATTGCGTCTTGCTGGGCACAACAGTTTCATCCGTTGCCACAAGCAGGAGCACTGCTTAATCATCACTGACCTGCAAGGCGTTCGTCATCGTTCCGCTTCGTCATGGTGCCCAACGCAATTTCGCTAAACACTTCGAATGCTTCATAGGCGTCATCCGCCGCACGATTGACACGTGAATATGCGCTCGTTTTACGCACTATTCAGACCCCGTGGTGGACGAAAGGTTGTGTAAACGTTGCTAAGAGTACAGTAACTGCCAGGAGAATACTGCGTAACCAATAACGCGGCGCAGAGCACTGATATTGTCCGTCACGGCTCAGCACTAGACCTGCGGAGGCACACAAGCCGCCGCCAGCCGCGGCCGCTCCCTGCTAGACAAGCTACACTGTGCAGCACATAACCGTAGCAACGCCGCCATTGTGTCCAGTGAATATGGCCGCCATGATGCCATTTTCTCCACAATTTTGGCGTAGCGCGCTGGCTGGGCATGCCCTCTGTATTGCTCAGCACAGGCAGGCTATATCTCAGAAAACTGAGAAAGATCGCTTGGTATAGTTCGAGCGTTGCCTCTACAGATATCCCCCCGTCTTTCCTGCCAAGAACTTGGACAGCTGAGAGATTTCCGTGAAGCGCTGCTACATGTAGGCCACGCGCGACCCGGCCTCAGGTCATGGGAACTAACCGCGTCACTGGTGGGTGCATTAAAACTGTCCATTTATTACACTGTGGGCAGCCATAATTTAAATACTTCATATTGTGCGAGGAGTGCTATCTGCAGTTACGTAATTGCACACTCTGTGTAGCAGTAGCGTAGCACCGTACAACGTATTGCGCCATGTGAATATCGTAGCAGGTGATTTCCTGAAAACCGACCACCCACTACAAAACAGGGCGACATGTGATTCGTTATCACCATCAGCACCAGAAGCTGCCCCATCAGCAGCAGCACCATACCAGGTATTACGCCAGGTGAATATCGTAGCAGGCGAGTGCCTGAAAACCACTCACCCATTACAAAAGAGGGCAACAAGTGATCCATCACCATTATCATCGTCATCATCATCATCATCATCATCAGAAGCAGCAGCAGCAGCTGGCTCTTATCGCGCGATAATTCATGTGTCCAGTTAGATGCACACGTTGCGCGGGAATTGCACAGTATCGCACCATGTGTTATGCTATTTCAACGCGTGTGAAATATCCTCGCTGACCAGTCTACACATTACAAATAGCTCAGCCACAATTCGTCGTCATAATGATGTGAAGGCGCTTTCCAAAGCTTCACAGCAGTTCACATACTGCCAGGACTTTTCTTTGCCATGGCTGCTCTTCAGGAACAACAGTTAATACGCTGTGTCACAGTGCATGTTCTCTGCAACGGCAATTTCCGATCGCTGAGGATACTTGACTGTATTTTGTAAGATCTATGCACATTAAAAGTGAACCTTCTATGCTGAACGCTTGCAGTACGCGACCTCGAATAGTTTACCCCCGCGGTATCTAGGAGACCACTCCGCCGTCTTATGCTGCTATTGTCTGCGTGTTCTGCAAAGGTTTGGTCTTTTTAGGGCGAAGCCCCTTAGGGTCCAGGCTTCTCCGTTGTCCGGCACAGTATCTGCAAGGTACCCACTATACGGCCACCATACCTTTCATGAAGTAGGTAAGCACCCACTGTACTACTATCCCATTCGTCATGCTGTACAAAATGCACGCAATGCCTAGCGCTACACTTGTGTAAGGCGTTATGTGTTGTGGCTGATGACGATGAAGAATCAGCGCATTGATCCCATTCGCTAACCTAGGGCTGACCTTCACCATTGAGTTTACGTACCTTTGGTGCTTCGACTCTCGACTTCAACCACAGGAACGCCGTTGATGCGATTTGCAGTTATCTTCATGAAACAAAACGAATGCGCCTCTAAATTTCTATTTGTATATGTATTATTATAGTATGATGCAGTAAGTTAAAACACACATTTTAAACGTGCTCAATATTACTGTTTTTATATTCAAAATATCGACAATACTGTGTGGTCTAAATGGCTAAAAGTAATTATTGAACTCTTTTTCTTTTTAAGTATGGTATTTTTTCATTTTCGTTGGGATTACATAATACGTACTTGAAAGGCCTGGAAGTGCACTTAAGGAGTTCTTTGCCAATCCCCTTGAGTAGGTATGAAAAATAGTTTACGCATAATTATCATCATCACCATCATTGTCTAGACCACACATTCGCTTTCTGCCATGAATCAAAACGATTGGCAATGAGCTCTCATCCGCAAAAGGCAACGCCGACGGAGATTACAATCTAGCCCGGAGGCGAGATGTCGGGAAAGAGTGGCAAAGCGGCAACGCCGACAAGCTGCTAGTTCGAAGGTGAGAGCGCGGCATGCTGTGGCTGAATGCATACAACTAGCCACCCCGGAACGAGAGGGCGAGATGCAGCGAATAATTGCTCCGTTGTTCCCGTCGTTCATGAGCATCAGGCGTTAAGCGCACGGCAACGGGCAGTACAGAATGAAAGATGAAGTGGTCAACGTCCGTATGGACGTTAAGAAAACGGTGCAACGCCTTTTCCGAAACATACCCTACGACGCAGTCATCGACATGCACATAAGGCAAAAGATGCTCAGCAAGCCCTTGTGCAAGTCTGCCCAAGTTACGAAACGAAACATTCACGCGTGGTTGAAGTCCCCAGAAGATTCATACGTCTGCAAGTTCCTGAATATAAAGAAAACGTACATACACCTAGTCTTTGCCAACTTCAGGCTAGATCCCTTCAAAGAACCATTGGCTCTACACTTTATGGACCACAAAGCAGTATTGTTTAAGAAAAAAAAACAGAATGTAGAACTCAAGACGACATACAAGGTCGACTAATAAAACATTATATATATTGTACACATGCGTTATCACTCATTTACATGCGCCAGTGAACGGGTGAATCAACTACCCAGTGTTTCGCTCTCTCGTCATTATTAGATTCGTCGAGATGCGTGGATTTTTCCCTCTGGTCTAACAAAGAAGACGAAGCGAGCACCTGGCAAGGCTTAAAAAACTTTAGTCGGAAATTCTCTTGGCAGCAGCATATCACAAACTAACAGCCAAGTGAAACAAAACTTGTAGAGTGAAGGGCGTAGCGAGAAGAAACGTGCGTTCGTATGCGTGCAATGACGACCAAGGAGTCTCGTATGATGTGTTAGTTGAATGTCAATGAGACAACATAATGTCTAGGAAGACGTGGTTCTTCAAGAGTCATCTCTGCCGTTGTACGTTCCATCCACTGTAGGGTCGCGAAGAAAAGTGCGCTTCCGTTTCGCGCTTTTGATGCACGATCCTAAGTTCATGATAACCTGCGAGAAGAGAGGCGTTCATACATGTGCTTGCAATAATAACTGTTAGGATTCTATATGCTCGAACACAGGTGTGAATTGTGAGGCTAGCCGCAGTGGGCAACCCTATAGATTAATTTATTTCACCTGTGCTTCCTGTGTAGGAATGCGGAAGCCTAGGCTCACTGCCCCATCGTAGACCTTCTGGACAGCAGGCAGGGGTAGAATCCTTCATGATTCCAATAAAGCTTTTCATCCACCCATCTGTCCAACCTCAGAACGGTTGAAATCCAGGTACACGGATTAGCTGGCATTTCGCTCTTATAGGGATGTGACCCCGTGACTGGTAATTGAAGCCGCGCCCTTGACTCGACACCATATATGTTCGGAGGGCGTGGTTAGAAATATTCTGTGGGTGGGAAATACCCTACCCTATTTATGTAAGTTATTGCGTGTGTTTTAGGAAGGTATTCATCTACATAGTGTAAAAGTCGGAAAGCAAGGCGTTTGAACCCATCCCCGTTCTTCTGTCGACGCCATTGGTGGGTTTTTCACCTGTTAACATACTATAGTGATACCATCGACGTAATACTTTAAGGAGAAGGTTTTAGAGACTCTACTATAACTAAGTAAAAAACCTGAAATCTTTCTACACTTCGCAGACTAGTTAGTTTCAATGGCAAGTTGAGATGAATTGTAGACTCACCATAGTGTTATGCGGTGCGGTTGCCGCCCCACAAATAATACATGAATTCAATTGTATTGTTGCTGTTTTCATCAGCCATCAAGATTTTGCAAAATCTTTTAAAACCAATTTATATTACGCGTGATAGCCTTCGTAAGTCAAACAAAACTTACAAATTGAAGAATACAGTATAAAAACAGTAATGTCTATGTAATCTTCAATGTGAACTCGCCTTAAGTGAATCTACAGCCTGAATCGTTTTTCTTTCGAAAAATATTTACAGTTAAACATTGTTGTGAACCATTGACTCTGTGGAGCATACAGCATAGTGGACAGATATTACAGATGTATGAGAGTGTCCTTACAGGCAACTTGGTGGCTTCTCTACCACGCGTTAAGGATTGGGTGCGTCAAGGACCTCGATGAATTGGCTTTTGTATACATTGATTAAGAAATAAAGAGAACTCATTTCATGTTCCAAATCTAAAACTTGCAGTATCCACACAAAGTACTATCAGTCAAGAGATACACGGTAGCCAAATAATCAGACAAGAATGGTTATCTCATTCTTTAACTTCATATAATCTTGTTATACCAATAATGTCAGGCATAATTAATTATGCTACAGCAAAAACTAGTCAAGAATACGGCGAAGAAAAGAGAGAAGTCACACACACAACGAATGGTCGTTGCGTGTGTTACCTCTTTTCCCTGTCCACGGTCTTCATTGGTGGTTTTTCCTTTACTGTCGTGTACAAACTGACCCCGACTTCGACTTTACTATAATTATTTATCATTGTTTAAGTCTCCTTTTCTTACATTGATTGACAATCAGGATCGAATGGAATCTCCCCATAAAATATGGGCTGGTGACAGTGTTAAACGCCTAAACATGAGTACAATATACTTACACAAATAACCAAAGCAGCAAACATGACCAGCGATGCATTCTCGTAGCCTATGATTTCTCTGGCATGCTTGCTCAACAGTGGTGATACCGACGATCTGTTCACGAACAGTCGAGGCGTCATTATGTCATTCCTTCGTGAAGCACTGTTGCACTTGGAAACAAGGACAGCTTACCCCAGAGTAATTGCACCAAAGAGCACACCACATACAGTTGCGTAGGTCCACATGTTGTTTGGAAATCCTCTTTCACTTTCGTGTAGATTGTTTCCGAGAAAATCAATGAAAAAAGAATATTTTTGCCACTGTTAGAAAGTTCAAAATTTTTCCTTTACGTGACACTCATGCTAAACTGAAGCCTTGCACAACTTGAGGTGGTGAAAGTGCGTGTTTGTGGTGGGTGGGTGGGGGAGGGAAGGGGATCAATACAATTGACTCAGAACAAAAAGAAGCAAAATAAGAAGAGGGCTAAGGAAAGGGAACCATTATATATATATATATATATATATATATATATATATATATATATATATATATATATATATATATATATATATATATTATATATATGGGAAATGCGCGAGTCGTTTCTAATCTACAAGTTCGGTACACTAAACTCTGGAATAAACGAACACGCAGGCACACTCGCTAATCTACCTTGCACCACTTAAGGTGTCTCATACCCTTCCGAGATTTCTAGTTCATTTTCTGTTATTTTACTCCTTATTTTTGTTTTTGGCAGAAACCATCCTTGTTGCCAGCTTAACAAACTCAGTTTACCTGTTCATCTTTAGTATGTATACCGCTCGTTCATGTGCCTCAATCTGCACGCATGGTTATCCTAATGCTTTCCACACCATGCGCCATATTTATATTTAAAATCTCTTTCACTCGTACTGATGTCGCTATAACGATAAGAGGTGACCACTGTGTCCATGTTACTTTACGCATTGCATCTTCACACTAAATGTATTTTGCCTTTTTGTATAATCATGTCGAATCACTTCCGATTGCTATTGCGCATGTCCCAAAACTGTTTTAGAAATGTATATAATGGCTACTAAAGCTGCATTACATGTCACACTGACGAAGGCTGGCCCACCAGCCGAAACGTATGTGATTAATAAAAGTGTTTCCTCGTTAGTCGTGCTTTTTCGCTTCCGTTTATACTACGGAGCCAGTGCGCTTCCTTCCTCGCAATGTCTATATATATATATATATATATATAAGAAAAGAAGTGTATACTTAACGGCTCGTTTTGCCGCGTTTTGACACAATATTTATGAAACCTAACGCACAATAATGCCAAGGAATGTAAAGGGGAACTTAATAGAACCAATGTAATATAAATAAGAAGACAGAAAAGTAAGTGAAAAAATAACTTGCCGTGAGCAGGAAATGAACCTATGACCTTCGAATAACGCGTTCGATGCTCTAACCACTGAGCTATCACAGCGGCTATCCCCCCAGCCACTTTATTGGGTTTATATGTGAATTAAAACGTGGGAGTGTCAGTCAGCGCCATCTGTAGCCAAGGCGGCAAGTGTGGAACACCCTTTTATGAGCCTGTGTGGCGTCACGTAGCACGTGAACTTATTACGAGCGGGCAGCTGCCCAATAGTGCCTCGTATACAACCTAACGGCAACAAGTCTGCCAGTACGAGAACCTCGGTAATGAATAAAGGAAAGAAGTGTATACCTAAGGGTTCGTTTTTCCGTGTTTTGACACATTAATAATGAGATATAACAGACAATAATGCCAAGGAATGTATAGGGGAAGTTATTAAAACCAATGTAATGTAAAAAAGAAGAAAGAAAATTGGGTGAAAAAATAACTTGCCGTGCGCATACTTTCACCCCTTTTTCTTTCTTCTTATTTACATTACATTGGTTTTAATAACTTCCCCTATTCGTTTCTTGGCATTATTGTCTGTTAGATTTAATTATATTATGTTAAATGCATTGGTGTGAATGGCAAGGGGAAAAAGAGGGGAGGGGTGTCGAAGTTTTTGCGTGTGACGACACGACTGCGGGACAAAAAGGGCACACGATGCATATAAAAGAAAACGAATGCAAAAATTGACAAATATAAATGATTGACAACAAGAAATTTCAGTGAATACATACATCAGACGAATTGACACAACTACAACACAGCTTGGACATCGATGTTAGCGACTTTGGAGTCTCCACAAGAAGTTTTCGGACAAATAGATGCCACTTTTAAGTTATCCCTGGCTATCATTGTGCAATACTTTTTCGCGAAACGGTTAGAGCATGTAGCCAGACAGAACCACCCTCCCAAGTCTTTTTAGCGAGCGATGTTTAGGAGTCAAACGAAGTTTAAACTTGTCTGCCGGGACAATTGGCACACTCTGTTGTCGCAGTTGTCACTCAATTGTTTTCTTGAATAGTGTGACATAAACCATGCAATTTGGTTCTTTTTATGATTCTTCGCAGCTTTTTTCATTGGTTTTCCCGTAGGAAGAAAACCTGAAGTTCGAACAGCATTGTTGGTAATACACGCTTAAGAGTGTTAGTGTGTACGACAAGGGGACAGATATACGGGATTCTGTTTGACCATATACTTGGTGTCGTATCTCTAGAATTTGCTTATTAAATATTCACTCCGCCAGGTGAGTGTAATAATAGGTAGAAGTAAACATGCAGGCTAATGTGGTTCAGCTTCACTAACGTAAACCCTGGGGAGGGCGAATCATGCAGTGCGCACCAGTGTTTCCCACACAACAAGACCCGGAGTTGGCTTGCCCCAAAAGTAATATAAAATATTTGCTGGTATAAGCAGAAGAACCGCCATTATCATGAGGCTGATGCAACTTACATGGCTTTTTTTAGTGCCACACTAAAACTGGCTACTATCACAGCAGAGTTACCGAAACCTGCTGCGGTTTGGGTAAGGTAGACAATCCAGAGGTATCTGCACAGACGGGCATAAAAGAGGATGTATTGAATAAATATTCAAGCAATTTATATTTTCCTTGAATATTTATACATAACATTTTTTTTCAGAAACACTGCAAAAAGTGCAGCTGCATGATAAAAATCTCAAAGTGTAGTATTTAGATGAAATGAACAGTACAAGTCTCACTCTCCTTTCTATTATTGTCACTTGCTTAACGATAGCGTTTACTAAATTTGTTGCAGATAGGGCTGTTAGCTACTGTACCATCTATTGAAGCAAGACGCGTTTGGGTGCATGGCTCTGCACGCAGCGATCCCAGATTACAAATCTTATGCGCGACATTTGGGTTTCGCATCGCATTATAGCGCCACCACTTCGCGAAAAATCGAAGTTCCTGGTCGGCCTTCTCGGAGACCACGGTTTTGCACGCGTAACTTTCTCTACGTCTGAGAGATGGCGCAGCAAGGCCCCGGGATGTACAGGGATGGGTGGAAGGGCGTTACCGGATAGCTCGGCAAAGTGCTACTCGTTTTAATCACTGTGAAATTTACAATTATGCTTCCACTGAGTAACCATTCAGGGTTATAATTATTTCTTATCCAGTGACACTAAAATGTACTCTGAAACAACAAATCAGCATAAAAAATCTGCAAAAGCAGGAAAAAGCCATAGTAAAAAAATTGGGTGACATTCATTAAAACAAACCTAGACCCTGCTAAAGTAGTGATCGTGGTACCATAGATTGTTAAATATTGGTATTCCTCAAAGTTGGCCTCCTATTCTCCATCTACCTTGTAATGGGCTCGCATATATTTCGTCCTTGCAAAATATTATTGAGAACTAACAGACAACAACCTCAAGCAAAGTTCAAGAGCTGTTATTAGTAGTATTCGCAATGGAAATGTAAATAAATTAAAGTTCAGGAAACGATAACTTGTCATTAGCAGGGACTAAACCCTCAACCTTCGAATAACGTGTCCGATGCTAGAGTTACTGCCATGGCCGTCCTTCAACCTTTTCATGGGACATATATATGCATTTAAAACTGTTAATTTTTGTCAGCGTCACTCGTAACCATGACGGGGAGTGTTGAACGCTGTTTTTTCTGCTTGTGCGTCACGTATAGCAGGTTTGTTAGTTCTCATTAAAAGGCTGTCTAACGAAGTAAAACAAGCCCTTACATTTCCTCTTCTTTCCTTCATAAAATGATTTTATCACGCCTCTGACAAGTGTGCACCACGCAATCTGCTGAATTTGAATGAGTAACTTACGGTGGAATTGGCAGGAATGGAGCGGGACCAACGAAGAGAAATGACACAGCCAATATCGTAAATCCGAGCAATACCGACGCACTTTCTTGTTCCTACAAAGACACAAGATTACTTTTTTGCACGGCAACGTTAAAAGCAGAAAATGAAAAAACCAACGAAGCGTTGACATAAAAGTCTCGAGAAAAAATCAGATGATCTTGCAACTTTCTCATGATCCAGGGAACTGCTACAGTGATGCAAGTCTTTTCAGTGGCTCAGAAGTTCTAAGCTCCAAGATATTCATTTTTCAACCTTGCTTCGTCGTTTTTTTTTTTTGTGCGACGATGCACAAGTTCTTAAATGTTTAAATAAAGGTAGAAGTTTTCCGTGCAGCAGAAAAATGTTACATTTCGATCGAATGGTTAATCTACGATGCAACTGCCGTGATACTATATAGTTCGATAATTGTATAGAGGTATCGGGAGCAGGCTGGCATGGCGAATTCAAGCGTTCGTATAAATAATTGTTTCGATGGTGTTTAAGCTATAGTACGTCACAGCGTTTACTCTATACGTGACAATCATTCAATCGTTTTGAACGTGCACTTCTTCACTGCATACAGTTTTGAATCGTATATATAATATAGAGCCGTACAAATTAACATGCGATTTTTACAAAGTGAGGCAGTTAATATTATTTTTTTGCTTTTCTACGGTGGCCCACTTTTATCACAATAAGTAACACGTAACGGCCGTTACTTTGGACATTTGCACAGATATATAATATACTATTGTACTTTCAATCATATTTATTATGCTCTATTCTCCATTCAGTGGTCTCAATGCTAAGGTACTCTTAGTTCTTCCGCTTCGAACTTGCCGCTTGTTCCAAACAAAATGACTTACCAGCTTGTACGTGAATAGGTATCCCCAGAAGAGAGATCCGAGCGAGTAAGAGATGTAGAGAGCAGAGAACACCGCCCCTACTTCTATATCGGGAAGCCGGAACTGTCAAAAGGCAAATGGGTGTCAACAAAACACAAAAGAAATCATAAAAGACTGTCACTTGCAAAGTTATTTCTTGGAAGAAATGAAGCACGGACAGGAAGAAGCATGACACATTGCGTCGTTGTCTGAGGTTGTGAAACAAACTAATTTGCCATCAGTCTCTCTCTTTTTTTTTTTGTCGTAACGTTCCAACGACAGCGTGGGCGACAAGAGACTGTAAGGAATGGTCGACCGCCGGTCATTGCAAGTTACCACTTTCCGGCTGCACATCACGATGAGCACGTTGAAGCGTCATTACTCGAACCTTATTAGGCCAGCCAATTGAAACTTCGGTGGGTACCAGTTTTTACAATAAACTATCATCATCATGCAAGAATATGTGCCTCAGAAAATGGGATGATTCCACTACTCACTGCTTGCCCACTAAAAATGAAGAAAGCAACAGAAGGATGGCAAACAATAATTAATCCTTCTTAACACATGTAACCTGAGGTTCATTAACGTGCACCCAAATCTGAGCACAAATGTTGTAGGCCCGTGTGCTCAGATATGGGTGCACGTTAAAGAACCCCAGGTGGTCGAAATTTCCGGCGCCCTCCACTACGGCGTCTCTCATATTCATATGGTGGTTTTGGGACGTTAAACCCCACATATCAATCAACACATGTAACCAGTAATAGATAAACATTTTAATAAACCATCTAGAATAACGCAACGATAAACACCGTGGCCGTCTCTTTTAGCTTCACTGAAACATCTGTACGGAGTGCTTCAGCAGTACGAACGACGAGAGAACACTAGGCAACGGGAAAGCCGACGGCGGATGCAATGAAACCCCGAAGCGATGGAAGCCCACGCAAACGGCGTAAGAAGCCCTTCGTAAGCATGCCCGTAAATCTACGGAAACGCGAATGGTTGGTTTCAGCACAAGGTTGTGACTCCAGAGTTTGGACTTTTGTGCCGTGTCTATGACTGTCTGTGGTATAGATACGCGAACTTCTTTGCGCTCAGAAGCAACTCAGAGACAACCTGGCATCGCCTAGCTAAAGCTTAGCAACAAACTAGACGCAACCACACTAGTGTTCAGAACCATCTAGATTCGCTGTTTTACTAAGCCTTGCAAGGCTTAGTAAAACCTCCGAAATTTTTTCTCGATTGCGCTATCTTTCTCAGCTAGCTGCAAGAAACCTAAAAGAAGGCAAGTGATTTCGCCCAGTATGCACATCGACATGAAAACTGTAACGCAGATAGATTAAAACGTGTCATCTGTAGTTCCTATTATTATTATTATTATTATTATTATTATTATTATTATTTTATATTATTATTATTATTATTATTATTATTATTATTATTATTATTATTATTATTATTATTATTATTATTATTATTATTATTATTATTATTATTATTATTATATCCACACTAGTAAAGCATACATTTGAACTTGCCCTGTCAGCAGCTCATCCAGAAAGAATGTCTTCACACTGTTGAGCCCATTGCTGCTCTTGTTACGGACAACTGGGCTTGTAGGCAGCCCTTGAGCAGTGTCACTATTTACTTTCGCCTCGTTTTTCTTTCTTATTTTGCTTCCTTTTGTAATGTTTTTATTTTTCATTATAGTTGCTTATACTCTTTACGACTTGAGCCAGAGCAGATTAGTGAACCATTCTAAGAACTTGCCAACGTAATCCCCTTCCTTCCCCCTCACAGCTGATAACAAGGCAATACAGCCAGCATTTTGAACAGATGCCGTAACGTTAACGAGTGTTATATACTATAGGACAATGACTTACCTCCCCTTCCTTGAGATGAAATTCCAATGTTCCGTCGTGAAACCCAAGGGATGAAGTGGCAACTATGACATTTGCGATGCTAATAATCATTGGAGCGCTGAACGAGAGGCGGATGGCATTTTGGTCTGGTTGGTCTCGTGCAACTTCAATTGCTTGAAAGAAATGACACTTATATTTATCGCATCAGCTACGCCTAAGTAAAATGAAAACAGTTTTTCATGTGAAATTGGAGAACTCGGACGAACGCCGTATGTTAATAAAGCTAGATGAAAAAGACTCATCCTGAGAAATGATTGCTGCCACGGGAAATCAAGGGAGCAGGCTTACATTTTGCTGGAGACCGTAGAAGTATAAATGGTGCACCGAGGAACATGATACCACCGGAAATAAAGAACGGTATAGCGTCTGGCCACCACTGAAATAGGAAAGCTTCCGTCAAATCGTAATGGAAATAAGCTGCCATGGATGCGTACCTCAATGAGAGCAGTTCCGACGACAACGCCAACTGTGTTAGATATTCCATATACGCACTCCATAGAAGACTAAAAAGCAAAATGAAACATGAGACTAACGTCAAGCAGCCATGCATGAGCTCTTTCACGACGACTTTGCAGAACGTTGAAACGAGAGAAAAGTTAAAGGGACCATATGAAATGATCCATTAAGGGTTTTCACAAAAAAACTAAATGTAGAGGGTTTGTTATGCTACAGATATGAACAGTGGGCCTAAAGAATATTTCAGCGCAAAAGAACCTAGAAGTTATCGATTGTAAACAACGCCCACCTCCGACAAACATGGCATGTTGTCATGGCGTGTGTGACGTCATGTGCAACAAGCAGTGGAGCCGTCGTCATCTAACAAAGTTTCAATCGTTGCACATTATTCAATTTTGTGCGAATCTGAGGGAAACCAAATTATCTCGTTTTCACACGCAGACGACCACAGAACAAATATCGTTCGCCAGAATGCAGACGAGCGCACAGTGAACTGCTGGTTAATCCGCGGCACGCGAGTTTGCCAGTGTTGCTCGTTTTTCAGTTGTTCACGTGTTTATAAAAATGCTATATTATAGACTCAGTGCTCGGCAAAATACGCTAAAATTGCGCAAGCTTATTCATAAACCCACAAGGATTAACCCACATAGCGATCGAAAAGTGGATGGCATGGCCTCATTAAGGGGAGACGAAGGCTCGAAGTTATGAGGAATGATTGAAGACTGAATGTCCCTGGAGTCAGCATTTCGAAAAGTGGACTGGTCTTCGTCAAGGCGGCAGCTACCTTTCTTATCAGCATGTATGTTAGCACGTGGCGTTTTTCTATTGTCTCTAGGGTTAGTGCAATACATGAACCGTGGAATTCAGCAAAGGTTAGTGAGTGCGACCACCGCTTCTTTTACTACTAAGAGTTAAATAAGCTCGTAATTTCCCAAAACAAAAACGCCAATTGACGCAAAAAAACACTTTTGTATTACACAGTTACATACATCGTGGAAGCCTTGATGAATCCGTGAAATTTGAATGTGACATTAAAATGTACTTTCAAAGAATAAAGGTGATGACTTGATTCACTAACAATTATTATACCGCAGCTTCGTTGGCTTCTGAAAGTGGCGGCGGCATAAAGTGTCACAACAAAAAATGCATAGAAGAAACCGAAGATTACTCCAATTGTCACAGTGGCGCCAATAAATGAGCTGCCTTCGTCGATCCAATAGGTGGACCTATAAAAAAATGGAGAGAACAGCATTGTGGTTACGAGAATCACAAAGTACATGTCAATACCTGAGCAACAAACTGACAAAAGAACCTAAACTCATTTAAAATATCTGTGAAAAAGAGGGCGAAAAGAGGAAACTCAAAGAATGGTGAGACTGGAAGTTATTGAAAATTTGCCTGATGGGCTAGGCTGCACAGAATTAGGTGGAAGTGTGGAAAAAGAATACGGAATAAACAAAGAAGGTATTGTTTCGACGTGGTATGTTCTTAAAAATCTTGATTATGTTGTTCATCAATCCGAAATTCATCTGCATTCTGCTGACCAGAATAGTGATCCGACACCAAACTAGGCGCCACTCTTCACGACTCTCGTGTATAATAAAGATCATAAATAGGTCTTACCCGTACAAGGACACGCATACAATAATTCCAATGAATGCAACAATCAGAGTCGCATGAGGTCTAAGTCGCTGAATCTGCAAAAAGCGACAATTTAGAAAAGTTAAACATGCACTTCGTAAACGTACTTAAGAATACAGTTGAATACCACAACTTACGATTGCTATATTACAAAGGCTTCCTGCTAACATTGATGCTCTAGTGCTGGCATAGATGACGTTGAACTGCCATTGCTCTGCTCGCTTTTCTGCCGCCTGAAAGTAACGCCTTGATTTACATATAGATGGCGAGGGTACACCGTGAAACAGTAATTTAAAACTTCCCTTATCAACTCGAGGCAAGTGAAGATGGAGAGAGAGACAGGAAGGTAGAAAAATGACAGGAAAGTTATTCAGGAGGAACTCCGGTGCTACTTGGAAAAGGCGAAGGGGAAAAGACAATAGCACTATCTAAAAGAAACACAGGAACATAGTCGCTAAACTGTCACAACGTGCCGGCCGTCACAAGAAACCACAGCAACGTCCTCATAGTCACTTGCGTTGAAAACCGGGTAGGCTAGTGCCAGCTAGGCAAGCAGGGAAATGAAAAAGTTTCTTCAAATACAGAAAAGTACCACTGAGCTAACTAAAGTTTGCAAGCTAACTGAAACTAAAGGTGAGTCAGGATAACCGATAACCAAAGCATTTTCAATTCCGTTACTTGAACAATAATTGACCGTGAAGTACCCATAGTAACGTTGAAAGTTACTATGGTTACACTACTAAGGATCACACTTGACCAACTACAAGTTTGAACGGAGGATGAAAAGCAGTATGACCAAGGGCAGCTGCAGTTGAGATTGTGTGAAACATTTCCAGCTTTGCTGGGATAGATCAGGCTAGAAATATTACAGCTGTGGTTGAGCTTCTAGTCATAACTGCACCAATAATGTAAATAAGTGCATGAGCTCCGTACACCTCATGTGAATACATTAGTGCGGCCTTTTTAAGGACAACTGGGGACATCCTTTATTTCTTCGTAACTCCGGGTATGTTAAGGCGCACTACCGGTCAGTGTAGGCATCAGAAATGCCAGGACAGTCTTGCTGCAGGTAGATAACTCTAGTCGAAATTAGTGTTATGTTGTGAAGGTGCCCGGACAAGGTGTCAAATATTCGTTTTGAGGCTATCAGTGGTAATGTACGTTCACATATAGGATATCTCCTGCAATGGCAAGTGTAACTGTAAACACACATTTCGGATCTCAATGCACGTCCTTAGTGCTTGAATTTGCTTCGCAGGCATTTTCCATCATGCGATTAAGACTATATATGGCAAAACTAAGAAAATGAGAGGCACTACAGAAAATCAGCCTTGACTGTACATTTGTACCCCAGAACTTTCCACCCAAACAGTTGAGGTGTGCTTAGGTACACAGCCGTATCTTTTAGTGCAAAACGTGGAGCGTCGTCGATAAATGTAGGTCGATGACTAAGTGCACCTCGAAAGTGGTGCTGCGGTCATGGTCATGGGTGCTGGTGTCTTGATCATTATGGTATACTGTCACATAGTCCTGCGTGAAAAAGCGACAATTCTCTGGTAACACTGTCAAACTGATTTTTCAAGTACAGCGTGGTCAGCATAGCTGCTATTTGTAATCTGGCTGTAGTTAATTGATTGATATGTGGGGTTTAACGTCCCAAAACCATCACATGAGAGACGCCGTAGTAGAGGGCTCCAGAAATTTCAACCACTTGGGGTTCTTTAACATGCACCAAATTTGAGCACAGGGGCCGACAGCATTTTTTTCCCCTCCGTCGAAAATGCAGCTCTCGCTGTAGGTGTGTCATGGCAGTTGCACCGGTGCAGACGTCGTCTGCTTATATAAACACATAACTGTCTTCTGTAGATATTTCATGAGACCAAAAACGATACGGTTGAATAGCATCGGGCTTAACAAGTCATCGTGCAGCACTTTAAGTTCTGTTTGTTGATAAGATGCGGCATCATCATCACTGACCATAAACAAAAAGCTTGTAGGAATCAAATAGCTGCATATCCACTTGAATGTTCGGGGACCAATTTCAATTTTAGTCAGCGTGTCTATAATTGCGACGTGGAGTACATTGTCGAGGGCGTCTCTAAATCGAGAAACAATGATGCTGTGAAGTGTTTCACTCGTCTTTGATGATGGTAAAAGGTAAATAAGTCAATCGCGTTATCTGCCGCGGGACGCTAACGTCAAGAATTTGCCATATAGATCGCCGTAAAGATTGTAGCCTTCCGGGAACAATTCCAAGTGTGTATAAGCAGCATTCTTTTCATAAAAATTCTAATGTAGCTGGCTAAAGCAATGGGTTGGTTCGATAGTAGGTCTATCGTTGATGCGACAAACAGCGATTAGGGGCCGCGCGTTTCAGCTTCTCTTGTAAACTATCAGTTCAAAAATCAACCAAGAAGAAAACGCAGGACATCGCTGGAATCTTCTCAAGCAACAGTCCACAGCTTGACTACGCAAACTCTCTGATTTGATTGATTGATATGTGGGGTTTAACGTTCTAAAACCACTATATGATTATGAGAGATGCCGTAGTAGAGGGCTCAGGAAATTTATACCACCTGGGGTTCTTTAACGTGCACCCAAATCTGAGCACACGGGCCTACAACATTTCCGCCTCCATCGGAAATGCAGCCGCCGCAGCCGGGATTCGAACCCACGCCCTGCGGGCCAGCAGCCGAGTACCTTAGCCACTAGACCACCGCGGCGGGGCACGCAAACTCTCTGAAGAACTCCAGGAAAATCGAGAAGATCGTCATCCAAGAAGATTTCAAGTCGAGAAACCCGTCACCCAAAGAAAAGACCAAACTTATTTTATTTTAAAATTTATTTTTATGCACCTTTATACTTTTACTTGTCTCCTCATACTTTTTTTCCTTTTTTCTTATCATAAATAGCGTGTAGCTTCTGCCCTATTCGTTTTTTTCGGTTTTACTGTATTAATTGTGGTACGGCCCCTGCTCTTTCATGGTGGTGGTCGTGGAACTTTTTTGGGGCTCTTTCATGGATATGTTTTTTTCTCTTTTTGTCTCACATAAAATGTCCGTATGCTAACCATCTATGCCCAGGGTTTGGGAGGTGGATGAGGTAGCGCCCGTTTATGATGATAATAATTTTATATTTAGAACACACAGAAAACCTACCCCATAAGAGACCTGGAGTGAAAGTTCTTTTTAGGGGCGAAGCTCCTAAAGCAATTGGTCTGTTCATGAATGTCTTTTAGGGGTGAAGCTTTTAATGCCGTCTGTCTGTTCATGTATGTATTTCGTGCATGGTTCATAACCACCTAGTTGTATGACTCACTCAACAGCTGGCACTAGTGTGAGTGTCAGACAGACGGACGGATGGATGGATAAACCGACAAACACACAGACAGAGACGCACGGACAGGCGGATGGACGGACCTCCTGGGCAATGACTGCATCATGCAGCACCTGCTTTCCAAATACGCACTCCGGTGTATCTATATGCAACCTATACTATACCACGATCTGAAGGGTGTGCATAGACTTAGTGTTCGCGAACTTCCCACTGCAGCTAGTACAAGAAAATCACAGCTTCACCGCAAGGGTGAAGCAATGAACGCGATAGCAATGAATTGAAAGGTCACGCGCAGAGTGGAAAGCAGATCGAAACGTGATCCGCGTTTTTCTCGCACAAATTACGCACGAAACGTCCTCACAGGTACAGATCCACGCGAATGAGTGTCTCAAATGTTACTTTGCTGTGTATGAAAAGCACGCGCTTTTTGCAAACCAAGACTGCAATGTTTGCAGTGACCTTTCTGCGCCAGGTAACTACAACATAATTGTTCCAGGTAAAGCCCGAGGCCAGCCAAGACGTACGATTCTCCCCACCGTAAGATAAGGGTGCGCGAAGTAGCTCCACCTCCTCTTCCTCTAAGCGGGGCAATGTACGCGTGGAGGATGAGAGGGCGCGCCACCGCACGATGTGACGACGCGCGCTCACTGCATCATTTTGCTTGCAATGGTGAAAAGACGACGATTCCCCCGAGATGCCTGTCAGCAACGGTAAATGGTAGATATAAATAACTTGCCGTTTGTACGTTGAAGGACGTGCTCCTTTATGGCTCAATGGTTCACACCTCGCAATCGCGATGCAGTGGACCCAAGCTCAATTCCACGTGCCAGAGTATTTTTCTGGATTTTTTTATTTCTTGCATCTTCATATATATAGATTCGTGCACATATACGATGAGTGACGGCGACGCCGACGCCGCCAGCAAAATATAGCCGAGACAGTTCGTATAATTGCTATCGCAATAAATTCTCTCTCGCTTCATTTCAAGGACCATAAAGTCGTAATCATGAAGGGACTCGCAATCCAGCCACCATGAAAACGAAGAAATGAAAGGAAGAAACGAAACAACAGACGAACAGGAACACAATAAAAGTCGATTTGTGTAATATGCGCACAGTCTTACGCCTTAATAATGATGTAATGTAATAATGATGTAATAACGTTTTACGGGAGAGTTACGGTTTGCCGATGATCTCCCCCTCTGGAGCTTCGCCCACTTATCATAATTCAGTCCGAGGATATGGCGTGATCATTTTTTTTGCATCGGGACTCTATCACAAAGAAAAAGGGAAAATTATTTAATGCATGCCAGTATATCAGAATTTGAATGTGTTCTCTTTCACTGCAGCATTATACAGTCTCCAGTGAAGAAAATAGCAAAACGCTCCATGCTTTCTGATTCCTTATCTGGCTGGAATACTACTTGAGGTTCTTTAATCTGGTATGTGGAGTTTTATATTTAAGACTCCTTTTGGTACTCAATATATTTAGTGGACTAATTCAATTCTCGATGCTATGGACGAATTCCTCAATTCATAGAGTTTAAATACGGTAGCATCATAAGGTGCTGGTCGAATAAGTACATGTTCATAGAGTTAAATGGCGAGCCCGACATGGTTTGAAGGTACCTGCATTGTCTTTGCTCAGTTCGCTATAATGTCGCACTCGTCTTTAATTAAAAAAATTATATTTCAATTACTACTAACGCAGTCACCATAGGTTTGGCGGAAAAAAAATGGTATCAATATTTCATACAATGCATAATATTAATTTGAAAGTATGGGTTGTATACTTACCAAATGAGGTATGTATGGAGAGATGAGAGCCAGGGAAAAGCAGGCGGATCCATAAACTGCAAGAACAGGGAACATTCTGAGCGCTCTGCTGCGTGGCGGCGGTTTTGTGTATTCCCGTTCTAGTGTTCTGAGCTCTGTCATTTTATCGAAAAGAATCAACTCTTTCGGCAGAGTGATCTCTTTCTCAGTGATACTTTCTGCGTCGTTAACACTGAGCGGATTCACAGCGGTCGTCTCAACTCCTCGGGATCGAGAGCGATGAAGGCTGCGCATATTGGGACCCTGGCAGTAAAAAAAAGAAAAAAAAGAAAAGAAAAAGGAAGAGAAAACATAATTACATATAGAAGACGTTTTCATAAATGTGGTAATCTCCACAGACATAATACCCTAGAGAAGTACTCATTTCGCCAAGTTATTGCACATCTAGTCCTAAAAAAAATTGGGTTACGCTGGAACATAACCAAACACAGATTGTTACTATATACTAATCATGAGTGATACTCAGCACTTTCACCAGAAATCGTTTGTTAAAATGTGGTAGCACTGAGCAGAATCTGATATCTGGAATGACACATACATTAGAGTAGCGAACACACACTGCAGACTACAAACCATTGAGTGTCCTATAAATTTACTGGAGGGAACTCTGGCGATAGTGCCTACGGGAGCTGAAAGGCACGGCAGTTGAGGCAGCATGGGAACGATGGGCAGAATAAAAATTTCTCTAATCATCCTTCTTGCAGCTTCATTTGGCTTTCTGTGTCCTGAATGTGCTTTCCCGCAAGACGAAGTTCAGAAAAGGTTTAGTAGTTCCACTTTCCCACAATGGAGGTTCAGGCTCACCAATTCTAATCAGCTTTAATTAGAAACAAAACCAAAGCACAGCAATAAACGAAGCTACAAGTGCATTCAGAGCCACAAGCACGAAGACTAGGCAAATTTGAGTATTACCCATCTTTCCCATGGTGGCTGAAAAGATCGCAGGGCCATAGAACCATGATTATGTTAGGAAACTCAATGTACATAACAATAGAGAACGACACACAGAAAATGAATAGTGTCTTCTACGTCACTACGTGCAGTGTGCAGTGTGCTTTCTACTATTATGAATTCATCAAGTCAATACCAACTAGCCAAGCATTAACATGGCGTCTATAGCGGTGCGCCATAACGTTAGGCTAACGCAATCACTGGTGGTACGACCTCGTCATCTTCTTCAGTGATCCCAGTACCCTCCTTTAGTGTACTGTTGCCACGGCACACTCACAAGATCAGCTGGTGACGTAAGTAAGCACGAGCCCTTTTAGACAAAAGAGCAGGAAGTTCACTTATTTCACGCTGGACGCACTTGTATAGCCATCTGCACGAGGCACGACCGCTCCAGTGTTGTTGTCTATATAGACTAAATAGTATATTTATACTGTTTGGTATCGCTGCATTCCTGATGATATTATGTATAAAGATGATGACACACAAATAAGGCACCAGCTCCAACATAGTTCTTAAATTCGTAAAGTATGATTAGAAACTCGTAGCAAAAGTGCTTAGTACTTATATTAAACAACGTACCGACAGCTTTGTGATTATGCACGACAAAGCGTGAGATCATAAAGTATTGTGTCTGGGTCCTTCATCACTGCGTGTTTTTATTTTGAATCATGTGCTTTACTGAACCATAAACAGGATGGCGGACATGCGGAGACCAAGGTTGGTATAAGTCAAACGTTAAACTGGGGTATGTTATTGTTGAACCTTAGAAAAAATGCACCGATAAAAATTTTAGTGGACCAGTCTTGAGTCCTTTTAATATATCAGCCAGTGATTAACTACGGTATATTTTCATTGTCAGGGTCAGTATCTCATAAAAGCGTCTTGCGATAAAAATATCTGCTAGTGAATATACAAGAAAACTATGATGCTGAATGTATTATTAGAGAATCCGGTCGGCAAATGGCAAATGAAATCGCAAATCAAAGCTTTTTGTCTAAAAGACAGGACATGCAAACACGCACACAACTCGTCAAAGCGAACTCGCTAACCAAAGGCTCCCACCTAACCATTGTTTATATTGCCGAGTGTTTAACTGCACGCCAAAACTTGATGAATGCACAGTTTTGCGCCGATATATTCGAATGAAGAAACGGGGCCTGAAGCATGGCGTATCGAGACTAGTGGTAGCGCATGCCTGAGACAACCATAGATTATTCTGCATAAAGATGAAATCAAATGTCTTGAAATCTATTCTTCTACAGACCCCCACAGATGTCAGTATATGATAGGTTCGCATATTAATGCTCATGCGCACTTGAGTTTTCACGCGTTCTTCTTTTCCGGCTGTGGTGCGCATCTTCAGTTGTTAAAAATAACAATATCTAGAGTTTTACGTCGCAGAATAATGATATGATGATGACGAATCACGTAGTGGAGGGCTGTGGATATTTAGACCATCTGCTGTTTTTTAACGCGCACTAACATCGCACACGGGCCTCTATGATTCCTCCTCCAACGAAATGCAGCCGCGGCGGCCGGTATCAAACCCGCAACCTTAATTTCTCAGAAGGCGTTTGAGGCCTCCTGACTTCCTTCTTGTGTCAACCCGTGTTTTACAATGAATTCGTACAAACTAACTCCGCTCTGGGTTGTTCAAAAATTTCTTGTTTTCTTTAAGTTTGCTCTTTGTTGTTCAGAATCAGATGACTTCAGCCCCTAGTAAGTAGTTGAATACAACAAATGCCACAGTACTGTACAACTATCTATCGCAAGCAAACAAGCTTGCGAGCTGAATCTGAATACAGAACAGTGATCAAAATGAAGGCACTGAACTCGCAAACTGCACTCACCGATGACGATACTAAGAAACCCAGGCAACTGTACGAACGACACACTTCTTGATTCTGCACCAGGTTCAGACTCTGACACATGGTTCTTTCCTATAAGAACGATGTCCTTCACGTGCGGCATAATTTGTGAAGACCATTATTTACGAACCGGATGTGACGTGAGAGACCACGAACACAATGCCCCTGCAGGCACGGATTGCGTGGACTAGGGAGAGGCAATTCACGAGAGCTTCCGGTAATTTTTACTCGCAAGCAAATGCAGGCACGCAGAGAAACAGCAAAAAAAAAACAATAGCCTGGCATTCTGTCTATAGCAGGCCTGGACATAGGTCGGTATACTCACTCATGAGTCAATAACTAACTCAAACTCAAACCAAGCCGCGTGCCAGAGTCTGTGTGTATCTGATTGAGTAGTATTCTTGTGGGTTTCAGCTCGAGTCGGTTCGGTCAAGAGAAATTTTTGGGACACTAAGTGCAAGTGTGCCCTAAGCGAAAAATATATTTCTACAGTGAACCTGAGGTAGCTCGACTTATTCGTGCCGACCTATAAAGAGCCGGAGACACTCAAAAAGTGCTATGTTCTCAGGTGTGTATGTTAAAAAAAAGTACGGAAGGAGTGACAATCGCAAGATATCAATGGAATGCAAAGCCACCGTTTAACTCTGGTTACCACGCCTACTCAAAGCGACCACAATATTAAATCGTCGATTTTAGCATGTTGAATTAGTTTATCGTGCAGCGAGCACTTTGTTGTGGTTACTCCAGCCAATCAACTTTCAGAGTCGATTTGAATTTGCTCATTTTGGCAACATAGCGATTTTCAACAGACCTTCGTAAGAACCAATGTACGTGAGTTATTGGGAAAATGTACTTCGCCGGGGAACTCGAGAGAAGTGCGTGCTCCTCGTAGTTACGCTACCGTAACATAAATGTTCGGTAATCACAACATCCTTTGCAAGTTAAATATCAAATTAAGGTGTCAACTTTGCAAACTGACAGTGTTGAGCAGTGCTAATTGCCAAATATTTATGACAGCTAATAAATAGAGATATGCTGCAGAAGTCAGGGAAAATATATTCTACAAAAATTTCCGAATGTCCGACGCATGTATGAACTGTGGTGGTAGCCTTGTCAGCCAGTTTCCAGCAATTTTGGTTTCGCATGTATTGTTATATCAGACAGAGAGCCGCATACAGTGTCGATAGTCAATCCTATGGCGGTAGTGTCGCATCGGTGCACATTTGCGCCGTGAAAAACGCGCCCCGCGCGGAACAACCTTACAACCACACCTGAACTGAGGATGAGCTTAGAGACTACGAGGATGACAGCACTTCAGCTTCACGTTTATTGGCACAATGTTTTGCGTCAGCCTAAGACATCCACCACCGTTCACTGTTTTTGTTTTTCATTTACGGCCTAAAGTTGTCTCCACCGCCGCAAGTGCGTAGGTGCTAGCCTTTGTGATATCTTGTAGTGCGGTGACCTGCGAGTAGTCCACACGTAGTTGGGTTGCAGTGTACTGGCACAGGCTGCAGAGCTTCTCGTCACGACAAGAAGGCCAGTGGTGCACATCTTGGCCCTAACTACGTAGCAGCGCGAAACGTTTTAGGCCTGCGCGCGCGATATTTCCCCTTATTTTTAATACGCCATGCAAAATTGCAAAGATATATATGTTTGGATGCACATATTGGAACGCCAACATATGCAGAGAGAGATGGCTCATGGAAAGAGATGACGCTAAACGAAATAGGGAAGTTGATTTGGGTATCTGATTTATATAGAGAGATTATTCACATCACGGGCATCCACTTATACTGAAACACCTGATGGCTCTTTTCACGCAGACAAAAAAGAAATTTACTAAGAAATGTGTACGAGTTCACTTGTGTCTCGAGAAAAACAAAACAATGATTCACCTCATTGCACAAGCAATGAAGCAGGCTTTTGGTTCCACTTGTTTTGTACATGTGAATACAAACGTTTTGTACGACATTTAATATTTTTATGCTGGTCCTAGGTCATTTATCTTCAAAATCTGTATACTGATTTTCCTCTTTTTTTAATATTTTGCATACATAGTGTTTTTATTGCACTCTTTATCAGCTGGAAACCAAAAATTACCCACTCTTCACAATTTCAGTCATTTCGAAATATTTCTGTTGCTCTCAACATATGTTTTTTTTTGTAGAGCATTTCATCCCATAAATAATGGTGTACTGCAATGCGTGCTGGAGTGAATAAGTCGTGAATCCATCCATCCGTCGTCAATAATATCACTAGTCGTGTTCGTGGTTTTCGTATAGCTGACGATTAAAGAGAATAGATGGTTTTGTTATATAATAATTCACAGCATATCCACGGAGTGAATTATGATAAGTGGGGCGAAGCATCCGCCGGTCCCGCCATCCATTGCGCACTTTGGTGTGACAGGAGCTGACAGACAGACAGATGGCCCACTCATCCACTCAAGCCAGAAGTATTAAGATTAGATAAATCAGTGTGCTACCCGTCATTTCCATTGCTCGCTGAAGCGCCGTGCGTTGCATCTCCCACTGACAGCAGCGCCAGAGTTTCCTCTAGGTTATACTTAGGATACTATATGCGTATCGCAGAGTGAAACCGCAGAAGCCAGTAATAATGCAGCTGGGTAGAACCACGTTGGCTGCATTACAGTTGTCGTCACGTATAATTTAAAACCGAAATTGCTACTGCGAAATGCATGGAGAAATGTCAGCACTGCGTTTCTCCAGTTTTCGCAGTTCCCAGTTACGTCGCAATAAACGAATGCGAAGTGCTAGCATGCATTGAATTTTTCATGCGAGGAACACCACTTGTTTGCTCTTTTTAGTGCGATGTGTCTATTACGTGTAACGATGCATACTGTGTTCAGCATTACTTTTGTTATTCGAGTGTCTGTGTATTCACTACCGCACGGATCTTAGAAACAGGCCGGCACCATTTCAAGGAAGCGAAACATAAAGTATGCATGATTACCAGTATGACAGGAACCACATTAGCATAAACATGACTATCTTTGCGTGTGGCCGCTTTTGAATTGTTAAAGAGCAGATGTTCGTGCGTGAAAGGAACAAGGTTTGCAGACTCAGACAATAGGCGCAACGAAAGGAAAAACTCTTGTTCACACAATCTGACCAAGGGCAGTAGTCATTATTTTTCAGTACTTTTCGTGCTTTTGAGTTCTGTTTTGAAGCACTGCGACGGGTAGCAATTAATGCAATATTAGGCACAGACAAAGTTTACTCAACACTTGACCGATGAGAAATCTGTGTCGCCAGTACAGTGGTTGTGGTGCTCGGTGGCTAAAAATGTGTATCATTCTCTGACGAAAGCCGTGCAACAGCAGGAACGGTAGGAATAAAACTGTTGCCCCGTGACTCTTCGGCTCCTGCAGACACTCTCGGCCTACGATAGGTACATGGAGGTCTCCCCTCTATGTCCCAACAAAGGGGCTTTTAAGCACATGCTCTGGGAGTGTCTCTCTTTGCAGCACTACACGGATCACGGATTGACGGAGGAAAAATTTCATTCTTTTCTCAAGAGCCACAACTGGTTGGACCAACTCCGGGCTGTCCAGGAGGCCCATGATGAAGCGGTGAAGTACTTGAACTGGTATAGCGCATTACGGGGAAGAAGAAACGGCCGAGCTGACCGACACAAGAGGACAGAGCGCTACCTTCCAACTGAGCTTTATTGTCAAACTCCACACGGCACAAACTCGGTTTGTGCCGTGTGGAGTTTGAAGTTTACAAAAGAAGTTTATATGTACATATGTACAGAAGAAATATATGTACATAAATGTACAGAAGAAATATATGTATATATGTAGAGAAGTTTGTTTAACCAGTTGCTGCACTTGCGCAGCGATGCCAGCTGGAACATGCTCATTAGCAATACTAGAAGCTGGTATGGAACGCTGATGCTCACGAGGATACTGGCCCTCGACACTGCTACATAAATCGACTTCAGCGCATGACAACGAACCACAATTGACGTTAACCCGACGTGACGGCTTTATCAAAGGAGTACATGTAATGTTTATAAAATTAGGTAGACAGCACTGCAACCACTGTTGACGTTTCACGAAGATTAGCATCTATTTGAAAAGTAGTTCCGAGACCTGGTGTAGCTCTTTGGTAAAATGCGTCATTACCACGCAGATTGCTTGGGTTCAATTTCAGCTGGGACACTGACAGGTGGAACCCTGGGAACGCTACTGATGTCGGGTATTTCTCAAAGCTCGCGCGTCAAAATTGCCCATGTGTGTTCTCGTCGTTCCTGGGTAGATACTAAGGATAAATCACCAGTGGCACATACCCGCATACCAGCGGCACATACCCACCCGTGGGTACGTGCCACTGTCGGGCGGGAAGTGTTTGACAACGTACGCGACGGGATTGTGACATTATTCATGTCCTGACCAGCGCGTCAAATTTGTCAGATCGTCTTGCCCTTCCATGCTAATTTTGGTTCACTCCAAGTTAAGAGGGTGACCACGAGAGCACATGAACTTAAGCGGATAGATAGATAGATAGATAGATAGATAGATAGATAGATAGATAGATAGATAGATAGATAGATAGATAGATAGATAGATAGATAGATAGATAGATAGATAGATAGATAGATAGATAGATAGATAGATAGATAGATAGATAGATAGATAGATTCAAAATCACCGACGTTCGCCAAGAAATGCTTCACATTTAAAATGGCCGAATTATAAACCAAACACATTGAATATTCGTGTATGTTTGTGTGCGCACTCACATCATTGTGTGGTTTGGGGAGGGGGGGGGGGGGAGAGTAGATGAATTGTTTGACAGGATCTGCATATACCTGGAGTATAACGTCCCAAAACAAAAAAAAAAAGAGAGACACCGTAGTGTAGGGCCCCAGAAATTCCGACCACCTGGTATTCTTTAACGTGCAGGGACATCGCAGAGCACTTTTATGCATGTTTTCAGTGACATGCTGTGTATATTTGCAATTCGAGCATCATTTAAACAGGCCCACTTATGATAACACCAGTGTATTTTTTTTACGTCCTTGTGGCTGTTGTGAAAACATAAAGACCTAGTTTCTTGCAGAAGACGTCTCGCAACTCTCTCCCACGTTTTATTTATTTAAAAACCTAAGGCGCATGATTAACTTATCTGTATTTATTAAGCAAATATATATGCTTTCCACCACAAAGTGTCGGCAAAAGCAACCTGGCGTCATAATATGAGTCTGCAGATTGCCAAACATCGGTACACGCTGACTGGCTCCAGAGCAAAACGGCAAAATTGATGGCGCTGTCTAGTGTTTCCAGCAACGTCGATTCTCGGCAAGGAATGGTGATTCTCGGAAAGAGATGCCAGGACACCGTATCCCATACACAATCTAGCTTGAGCCATTTTTAACGTATGTCTATCTGCACGATCTTGAGTCTGACCCTCGAGTTTCTTCGCTCGTCCTGTCTCTCTTCTTTCACAGTTGTACTATATGAACGGCTGCCCAGGCGAGCAACGCACAAAGCTGTTGCCAGGATGTCCGCCATAAAGTTATCTGGCGCTTCCGCCACCGTCCTTTTTCATCGGCATCAAGGCCGTCATGCACCCAGCTCCATCCTGTGACACAGATGATAAGCTGAAACGCGATATAGCGAGGCTCGTGACGTATGAAGAGCTTCCCTTAAGCCCCGTTGCTGCTCTCAAGTTTCGCCGTGCAAGGTTGTTTCCCGTCACCGCAAAGGACGTTTCCAAGGCAACGATTAATCTTTCTCCAGTTGTAAACAAAAGTTCCAAGACCTAATGAGTGCTCTGCGTGCTTGTATCTTTGCGCAATTATTGGGCTGTGATCACCAGCATTTTGTTTTCATTTATATGATGTAAGGATACACTGGTGCACACGTAAGGCGATGGCAACTCTTTGTATATTGAGGGGATCGAGCATTACACGTGCTAGATTTAAAATTACGTATCAAAGGATGTTCTCCCTCATAGACCAGAATATGAAAGGAGTGCGTGTCCAAGAACACCATCACAGTACCACCAGGACAGTACGTTGAACATAAATTATATGATATATTAATCTCATAGTACTGTAAAGACTATCAAATATGCAAAAAATAGCGTCAAGTCTCCAGTCAGTGGGTAGCACATAGCATATAATTATCACAATATTGCATTTCAATTGGACAATAAAAGCGGTTACAGAAGAAGTTGTCATTGCGCCCGTGTATCGCATTGACGAATCGCGATGTGTGAAGGTTATCTTCAACGGCGAATCACTTCTCTCGCACATCATCTTCGCCACGCGTAAATCGTCTCTACATACAAGGTGAGTCCGGTGCTGGAAAAGAGTGGAGCTGGCGCATGAGAGAACTCTATTTATGCAAAAATGTAACACCATCCCTCGATCACTCCACCCTCGCCACAAAAGTTATCACTGCAGATTTAAGAGCGTGAAATGCCCTGACTGTTTTGTTCCTCAATCAACGACGCCAACGACAACACCAAAATTTCAGCGAAGCGATTTCTTTAACGCTATGCGTTCATAATTGCTAAGTTACCTTCATTTGCGGTAAATAAAATGGCCCTGGTCTGTTTAACAGACCTATATGGCAGCCTCCAAACAGCTTATTTACTAACTTCGCCTACTGGCAACTTGCAGTATATGCGCGCAGCGTGAATTATTGTTTGAATTGACATTTTTATTGCTGAAAGATCACTACCAGTACAACCGCAATCTGATCAAATAACGCTGAGAGGCAGAGATATGCGTTACGCAAAAGAGGCTGATACGCAAGAAGATACAAGCGCTAAATGAGAAAACTGATAGAGACACCCGCAAGTGTACTGAGACATCGACTGCTTCAGTTTGCTTTCGTAATTTTTTATATCCTTGCCTTGAGTCTTGATGTGCTCGTAGATCGACTGGTGCGCAAGAACCCGGTTTGGCTCAACTGCCACAAATCAGTGTCCCAAGCTATTTTGCTAAAACACGTAAAAACCGCAATTGGCTTAGATCGTGAAGTTATTACCCCCCAAAAAATAAAAAAAGAATGATGTTTCGGTTCTTGAAGCATTCAGCCACCAACCGATAGAATGCACCGTGCGAGCCCATGGGGTCGAGTCCATTATTTGACTGACAGTTGTTTCAAGTTCCCACTTTTTGCACAAACCATGTTCCGTTCTTGTGCAAGTTAAGTAACATTATGCAGCCACGTTTTCATATGACGATTTATAATCATAGTATAGGCCACCCCCCCCCCTTTAGACGTCATTTTCCAATTCATACCACTCGCCTGAATGTAATCAACGATTACCTAACTTAAGCAGCTGAACCCTGCTTAACCAAGACAAGTAAACAAAAACCGTCAGGCCAGCGCAGAACGCGCAGCACTGTCAGAGTGAAAGCTGGAAGAGCGGTCTCTCGGAGCCTTTGTTAAACACTTTTTGGGTGATTGCTGAAAGCACACTGCAGTAGTAGGGTATACCCACTATGAGATAAATCTTGCTAATTTTTGTGTGGTAGGGAGATAGCCAATATGCCATTCTTCTGCCATTCTTCAGAGAAGCATAGTATCCGCTACATACCTGAAAGGAACATCAATTTTCTTATGCTGTGGCTGACGACCATGAAAAATTATACCTAGCACTACTGTAATGGGGGAGGGGGTATAGCACCATTCGACAATCCAATAATTGCACAATTAGCATTGTGTGACAGCTGACTGTTCTTATGATGTTCAAAGGCACTTTATTATACACAGATTAATGCGATTTCTTTTCCGAGATAAGGTCATGCATAGGGTCAGTTTGCTACGGAGTTTCAAGCACCGGCGTAGCTTAGTGGTAAAATACTGAGCTGGCACGCAGGGGACCAGGGTTCAAATCCCACTGTGAACTTAATGTCTTTGATTACTAAGCTTTCTGTCGTTTTGCACGACCGTATTGCTACAGACACCAGCCGACAACTACGACGCACGCGACCCTTGTTGTAATCCCATAACAGCCTCCGCTGTTAAAAAAAAAACAAGTACTGTCATTATCTCTATATTCAGTCAAGTAACGATGGGTTATAGTGACAGAACTGTTCTGTTGAACTGAACTGTTGATAGGCCCATACATGTGCTCGGATTTGGGTGCACATTCTCAAGGTGGTCGGAATTTTCGTAGCCTTCCACTACGGCAACTCTCATAATCATATGGTGGTGTCAGGACGTTTAACCCCATATATTATTATTATTATTATTATTACTATTATTATTATTATTATTATTATTATTATTATTATTATTATTATCCGAGTAAACTATGCGTTTGTTCTTAATGCAACACGTCGATAAACCATGGATGGTTTGGAGCGAGGCACTGCATTGCGAAAACCCGGAACTCCTCCCCGTTGGCTCGGATTTGAGCCGCGGGCCGAGAACAAAGCTTGAGTAAACATTGGGCGGAAGCACGCGGCCTTTCCGAGATCCGGCCTCGCATTCTTCTCCGCCGTCTCGTTTGTTAGTTCAGTGGTGCCGTGTCTTAGGACCTTTGAGGGCGCTGCCGAAGTTTTAAGCCTTCCATACAACGTGGTTCCCGAGCGAACGACTTAGCCCTTAGTGTAAAAACACTGCCAATATTTCTAGGTCTGTCTTTCAAACCAAAGCTTTTGTGGGTAAATACGTTTACGCCTTCAAGTGCTGGAGCTTTACAAGTTTTACTTCCTTTGTTGATCGTACATATACAGCTTATTCCCTGGAACTGTGTCAGAATCGAATGCTCGACCCTCCACAATTGTTGATGTCGATACCTTTGTACGTGAACTGGAAAACTTGTATTGTGTGTTGTGAATGTAACCAAGATTTCTCTTGCGTTCTCATTTTCTCAACCTTCCTTGCATTTTTTTCTTTATTTTTCTGATTACGATGTTTTTATGATTCTATGATAGCTTCTCTTGCATGAACCACGCCGTGGAACGCAGTATTGCTAAACAATAAATAAAACAGAAATTTGGTAACTAGCATTTAATTCTTGTTGTACCCGCAGGTCGCGGGATCAAATCCCGGCTGCGGTGGCTGCATTTTAGATGAAGCTGAAAATGCCGTAGTCCCGTGTGCTTAGATCTGGGTGGTCGAAATTTCCGGAGCCATCCACTATGGCGTCTTTCACAATGGTTATAACCAGTAAGTATAGATATGCATAACTTGGAAAAACAATAATGCACGGAACGTTACTCAAATGTGTGATGAGCAGTTATTCCCAAACGACCCGAAATTCCGCTAGTTCGTTCATAAAAAAAAAACTATGCAGCGTACAAACGCGAATTTTAAATTTTTTCATCGTTTGTTTGCTGACCTTAACTTGTTTTATGACTTAACCGGAGAAAATAAAGCTTCCCAACGGGGAATTGCATAAGCCAGAAAATGTGTATTGCACCAACGAAGATTGAAGCTTCTTTAACATGGCACTATATAGCTCATTAGTGCAACTGAGGTGATTGTAAGCTGTTTGAATTTTGTATTTTTATTATAGAGAAATGAGCGCAATGGTTTTGGCATTTTCATATTTTCTTCGTGTCTATGTGAAAGTAGCTTTATACAGTCTCAGGATTACTCATATAAAGAAAGTATGTCAGGGGAGGCGAAGTGCTGTTGGGTGGCATCAAAGTCAAAATCGCTTAATGAGGCATTTCCTATCTGCTGGGAACACAGCTCTATATTTTAGTTAGACTAATTTAGGCCACCCCGAGCACTATAAGAAAACTCCTTAGGAATCGATTCTGATCTTGCTGCGTCGGCAGGCATTCCTTGATTGCTTGTCTCGACACAAATCAAATCCAAGTCCTCGAAAATGGTCGGTGTCTGCAGTGTGTGAGCATAACCAAAGCCTAAAAAATAGCGTTCGCTCTGATGACGACTGATGGAAAACAGAAAGACGCGTCGGAGAGATCTGCCCTGTATCAGGCTTTCGCTGCGCCCCTTTCGCTCCAAGAGCACGCCCTCTATGCGGAAGAAGGCTCTCCCTCTCGCGACTGGTTGGAACGCGGAGACGCTTCTCTTCTCTAACCAACTCTCGCGCGCGTTCGCCAGCGCAGCGACTCTTCCACTTGGGGAATCTGCGGGCGGGCGCGACGACGTTAAGCGCAGCCGTCGACGACGCCGCCTCCGAGCGCCTCTCTTGTTTGTCGGTTACTGGCTCCTCCGCGAAGGAATGCGATATTTCGGGAAGTCGGGCCGAAGCCCGACGGGGAAGCTGCCCTGAGTCAAAACAGGCGCACACCGTGCTGTCGACATGCCCGGCCTTCGCAGGGCCCCACCACCAAGCACCGCCGCCGATCCGCGGAGTCGAGCGAGGCGCGCGCGTTGCACCTATAGACAAGCGTCCCCGAGGAAGTTGCTCGAGTTCGCCGCCGCGCGAGTTGAGTGACTGAGTCGAGCGCCGAAACGACACGACGCTAACGCTGCGGCGGTCTGAGCGAACCGCTGTTTGCCGCTGGAACGACTGCCAAGAGAGAAGCGACGTCACTACGACGCGCGCGACTGCTAAGACGACGTTTAGCGGCGGTGGCGACCTTGTCGGGCTTAACCAACCTGTCCCGTCGAAGAAGAGTACTTCATTCCTCCTCTGACTACCTACGCTGACTTTTTCCTTCTTTACTTCTTCCCTCGGCCGTTGGAGAATTAGTGGTGGGCCGACTTGCGCAGAAAGAAGCGGAGACGGAAACGTGTGAGTCTTGCTTGCTTCGTTTGCTAGTTTGTTTTTTTCACCCATTTCACCTCCTTCATTCAACTCTTTCCCCGGGGAACGCTGACCTCTTGGCTAGTTGACGCACGTGGAAGCAGGACAAGCATGTTCGCATCACAGTAGTATACAAAGAGTGGTTTATACACACGCTCGCGCGTACGTAAGTGCGTGTAAACGTGTTGCTTATAGCTGTGTACTCTGTTCGAGGAACCAGTTTGATAATATTAATAATAATGGTTGGTATTTTACGTGCCAAACCATGATATGATTGAGAGTCAAGTTATACTGGGGAAGTAGGGCCATTAATCGACCACCCTTTAGCGCACGTTCTTTAAATGAGGGCCCAAATTTAGGCAAACGGTCGTTCTTTGCACTTTGCCTCATCGTAACGTGGCCGCCGTGGCGGGAAATCGAACCCGCGAACTTAACAGCGAGGCACGTCACCTTAGCTACTACTGATGACTAGGCGTCATTATAACGTTAATGGCGATGTTATACTACGTAGATGTTTCGACTAGTTGCTAAAACCATTCAACAGCGGTGTGTATAGCTGTGGCGTGAACATCTAATGCAGGAGCTTGTCACGCGACTCGAGTTGCCCTAAGTGGCTTGAAACATTGCACACGCATCCGGAGTGCACACTCATCCTTGAAATTTGCAAACGCGTCCTGAGTGCACAGTTAGCACTTTTTTTTCCTTAGCAAATTGTGCTGCGTACATCGCTGCCCAGTGGTCACTCTGCTGAAGACGCTAGCATGTTCGAAAAACTTTTCGACGTGCTGAGTTTGCTGAAACACACCGATATTGTAATTCTTTTTTCCTTGAAAGGGATGAAAAAAGAAGACATTGTGCGTGTATCATGACTACATGTTTTGTTCATATTATACAGAAGTGCAACATGTAAGACTGCCGAATAGGAATGCGTTTTCTCACTCAGTAATTACTTTCTCTAACTTCAGAAAACAACCTGGTAACTTGTTTGCTTTCTTAAAATAAAACACAGAGTGCTTTAGAACACGCGCTTTGTAAGTTTTAGAAATTGATACGGGTATCGCTACACAGCTAGCAGTATCCGTCGAAATATTTGACCATCTATAGCTTTAGCCACAGGCATGCTTCAATTCTTTCAGTTTCAAAGCATGAAGTGTAAGTGGCGATCGTACTTGCAAACAGTAGAGTTTCGGAATATGTTTTTTTAGAGGCGAAGCTCCCAAGGCGAGCGTCATGCTTCCGCGATGTATGTAGTAGTCGTCGTAGTAGTAGGTACACCCACCTCCACGACTGAACTAGAGGAGCGGCACGCGCGCGCCCTTTTCACTTTAGGAAGAAACCCACGCAGGTTAATCATACTTAGAAAGATAGTTGTTTCTGATCAAAATAACCTACAGAGACGAGTATTGGTGACTTAATCTTCAATAAAATTCGCCTTAAGTTTGACGGTTACTAAAAAAAAGTAGTATCAGAAGGACGCACTTTGGGCGCTATCTGACCGAGAGGGTTGCCACGTCGCCCCGCCGCGGTGGTCTAGTGGCTAAGGTACTCGGCTGCTGACACGCAGGTCGCGTGATCGAATCCCGGCTGTGGCGGCTGCACTTCCGATGGAGGCGGAAATGTTGTAGGCCCGTGTGCTCACATTTGGGTGCACGTTAAAGAACCTCAGGTGGTCGAAATTTCCGGAGCCCTCCACTACATCGTCTCTCATAGTCATTTGGTGGTTTTGGGACGTTAAACCCCACATATAATAATATATATGAGGGTTGCCAGGTTAAACTCGCTGGGCGTAACCTCCTCGGTTTTGGCAAGGTCCAGCGAAGGGCGGGCCGCAGTGTCATGAATATAGTGAACTAGTATATAGCTGTGAACTAGAGGCGGTGAAAGGTGGGAATTGGACACGAAGCGCAGGCTGTTAGGAAGAGCGCTAGTGCCACATCTAGTTTAGTCCTTGGAATGTCCGCTGGATGGCAGTACTTTTATATGCTTCCATATGCTCACTATATGATGAGAAGATGCGACACGACTGTACTTGTAGTGTTCACAAGACGGACGGACGGATGGACGGACGAATGGACGTATGAACAGATGCACGGGCGCACGCACGGATGGTTGGACGGATGCACAGACGCACACGGACACGGATGGACGGGTGAGCGGACAAATGGACGGACACATGGGACGCATGGACGGACGCACAGATGGGCAATTGGACGCACAAACTTACTGACGCACGGATGGACGCATGGATGGTCGCACAGACGTACGTAGGGGCGGACGCATGGGCGGGCGAAAGAAGGAACAGACGGATGGACGCTTCACCCCACTCATCATCATGCACCTCGTGGATATGCTGTGATCTCTTTTAAGTTCATTAGCCACGGCTACATTGAATGAAGGACCACTGTGTGATATTTGTACACACATAGTCATGCGTTGCAACACAACAGATTGTAGCTTTTCTGGCACATCATAGCGGGTGAGCAGTGTTAGATCTTCAACATTTCTGCTTTGTTCTTAAGTACTTCTTAATAGAACAGCGCTCGTGTTGTCTTCTTTGCTTTCCTTGTTTCGCCATTCGTTTCACGTTTCTTCTAGCACCTTCGTGTTAGCGTCGCAGCCCTTATTACCATAAATTCCAACCAACTAGCCCAAATAGCCGTTCTTCTTCAATAGAGTTTGGTGGCAAGTTCACTTGCGTGCAGAGATTTCGGCATCTTTGGCCAAAAAAATAAGCACGACACTCGGACACTCGGGCTAGTTCTAACAGTTTGTGTTTGACACGGGCTTTTAAAAACTTGGAACAGCCACAACAGAGGGCAAAACGCGCAGCATTTATGTCACGAAGACAATCATCTTATTTTTAACAGACCTAAATGTGAAAAAGCGTTATGAAATTCCTCCTTGCCGGAAGTCACTACAATATATATATATATATATATATATATATATACTTTTCCGTTTAAATTCATATATATATATATATATATATATATATATATATATATATATATATATATATATATATATATATATATATATATATAGAGAGAGAGAGAGAGAGAGAGAGAGAGAGAGAGAGAGAGAGAGAGGGATACACAACCTTGCATTTTTTTCCCTTTTATTTTCAATGGTTTCGACCGGTGGATCAGTCTTCCTAAACCGAAACCAGTCGTGTCGGAGTTCAGCTGTAAAACAACTATATACGTCCGGTTATTAGCTGAAAAACACTTATATGCGTTGTGCAAACTTTAAATATCGATGTACGGGAAACATTTATTTACATTTGCACATACAAGTTCTGCTTTCAATACCGATTCCTATGACGAAGGAATCAACTATGTTTTTTTAAGCGAACTTATGTCATCTGCATACCAATGACAGGCTGATATGTAGTACTGTTGCAAATTTTCTTTAACTTGATATACGTTAACCCTACTGCTCACATATAAGCATAGAGACGGACGTATGTTAAGGCTGTATAACGCCTAAGTCTAACCACACTATTCACTGTTTAATTCAATGCAGAAATATTGGTACGCATGATTAAACGAATGGTCCGAAGCTAAAACTAAACGGTGTGAAGCTCGATACACGATGAAGCTGTTAGGATTCATGTTTATTTATTACTTTACCTAGTCAGAGCTTGATTGTAGCGTGGATGACCAAAGCATGAACTTGGCTGTAGCGAGGCTGGAATTGGTTGTAATGTTATTGACCCTTTTACTTTAAGGAGGTTGTCATCCTCACTGACTCTCGTGGTGCCCTTAGCAGACTCACCAGCAAGGAGACCGACAGCCCTATTCTGAACAGCATCATGACATCCATTAACAATATTCTGTCACGCGGGGTATGCCTAGCTGCACATTGGGTACCTTCGCACGTGGGTATCGCGGGCAACGAAGAAGCGGATCGCCTTGCTTCGTCATGCAACCATGATGACTGTTACTGTCCGGGAATTCTATGACGATGGACTACGCTCGTCTGCTTATACGCCGACACCTCCTAAAGCAGCACCCAGACCAGCGTGTGGCGAATGGATTGTTCCCTCCCCGTGTTCGTGGCCGTGGCTTGCCTCGTAGTTCCAGAGCGCTGTTGTACAATGGCTCTGTGCTGATGCGTGAACGATTACACCGCCAAGGGCGTGTGGACAGCCCGTTGTGCGCAGCTTGTGGCTCCTGCGAAACACTTGAGCATCTCGTAGTGCACTGTCCCACATTTTTCTACGCAGCGGTTTTTTGCTGATTAAGGAATATAAGTTTCTAGGACTCAAGTGCGCGACCTTAGCGACTATCTCTTTCTGAGTGGTAGTGCTTCCTCGGACGTGACCAGCCCCACCGAGCTCTCCTTAGATTTAAGAACCAAATGGACCGGCCACCCGTTTATAGACGGTCTTCTTTATTATTCTTTTTTTTCTTGTTTATTGTTTTCTTTTTTATTATGTTTTATTTATTTTTTACTCATACTTGTTAAAGTCTACGTCGTTTTTTTTCTCTCTTCCTCGTCTTCTTTCCCCTTTCTCTCATCTAATCTTTGTTCCTCCGTGTCTTCCTCCTCACGAAAGAGGTGAGCAGGCGTTGTGCCCTGCAGGTGACAGTTGCCAGCCTTGCTCTCTCCCTCTTACCTCGTGCCCTTGTGTATCTGTGTATGGAATCAAATAAATAATTTACTTAAGGAGGGCTTAAACTGGGCTTTAACTTTTTTGATTTTCTATTTAGATGGCTTGAACTTGCCTCTAACGTTTGTTTTTACTTGGCTCGATTTTGGCTGTAGCGTGGTTGACTGTCACGTAGATTGAACCGGCTTTGCTGTGAATGGTGTTTTGCGTAGCTTAGTGTGAGCTTTGAGTCATTTCCTTAGGCAATCAGAGACCGAAGTTCTCAGAAAGCGTGCTTCCAGCCCACGTATTCCGGATCTGCTCCCCGCCTTCCATTTCGTTCTCGTGTAGTGGTAGGCCTTACGTCTCGAATCACGGCTTCTTCCTTGGGAGCACGATTTAGCTTCGGGCGACCCAAGGCTGCGCATGGTTAGGCACGACTGTACATTTCTTCAATTTAGTAGACCAGGATTTTGTCATAGTTGACGGTAGTTATTGCGCGAGAACAAAACGACGACACTGAGACAAGAAGGGAACGAAAGACGTGTCTTCATTGTCCTTCGTGTCCTTCTGTCTCAGGTCGTCGTTGTGTTCTCGCGCAATAACTACCGTACACTGTCATACCAACTAGCCCAAGCTGCCACACTTCTAAGTTGCATAGTGAAGATTCACCCAATTTCCTGTAGCACGGACCCCGCATACGACGATGACAGTTGATTTGTTCCTCGGACAAAGAAAACAAATGCAACATCCTCGCTAGTAAAAAAGCCCGCTGCACCATTTGGCATTGTAATTCACGTGTGTTCGTGGGTGCAGGTGATTAAACGTCAACTTTTAGTGAACGGAACTTTACAATAATAGTTGGAAAGGTAGCGCTAGTCATATACGCGGACTGAAGGAACGCCACACTGACTCACAGATTGATGTCGGAGAAATTCAAAGTATGAATTTCAAACTCGGCCAAGAAATAGCAACCATACGCTCAGCTCTAATTTGATTTGTAAGTTTTTTTTAAACCAAACCCGTAAATGCCAATACAGACAGACATAAATAACGACTGTACACACTCTTCTGAAGAGTGGCCAATGTAGATGCACTAAGTTAACACTTGCATAAACAAAGAACAGCAGAAGCAAACGAAAACTTTGTGCGTTGATTGAATAAACGACAAGGAATGGCCTTGTTATTCCTTGCCGTTGTCGTTGATTGAATCAACGACAACGGCAGGGTGAGAGACGTCTCAATAACGACAACGTAGTGGACGCCTTATCAATTAGCTTGTCCTACGTTCTGTTGTAGTAAGCACTTTGAAGTGCTACATCAGAAAAGCATTTAATGAACTTGCTGCCTGCGTACGAATAACTGTGGCGAAAATGGAGCACTTTGCGTCATCGCCGACTTCGGGTTGGGTTATCACCACATATAATCAAGCAAAAAGAAAAACTAAAGGACAATTTTATTCTTTCTTGCTTTTTTTCGCAGGGCCAGTTGATACTGTGCGCACTCATCCACCGCAGATAGCCTTCTTGATAACACGCCAGGGCTTGGAGCATTTTAACACACGGCTTGTTGTGCATAATGCTGAATTTCTTATGTCACTTGGCGCTATTTAGTTGCCGGATTAATAATATTATCTGGGGTTGTACGTCTAGAAACCACAGTGTACATGCATGCCTATGAGAGGCACGCTGCAATGGAGGGCAGCGGTAATTTCGACCATCCGGTCTTCTTTGTTATGCATTTACATCAAACAGTAAATGCGCCTCTAGCATTTCAAATAATCTAATGTGTCCCCCGCTGCCGGATGGAAACTGGTGACCTTCGAGTTCACAGCCGAGCACCATAACAACTGCTCTGCCACGGCATATTTGGTTGTTGTGGGAATAAATTTGAAGAAGGCACGCAGGTCGTACGATGCTTGAGAGTGCGGCGCTAATTCGAAGCCAATGTCAGGCAATCCACTGAGGCCAGGTCCAGCACCACAATTAATTCTTGTGCCAGCATAGCAATAAAGAAACGCGTCTGAAGACTGAGGCATGATATGTCAATAAATGTGGTAGCTTATGCTTTGTTCAACCACCGAATAAGATGAATAAAGATAAAATCAAATGCTTTTTATTTTTCTCGTACAACACGCGCGCCAGATTGAAGGTTTCGCATATCGCATGGGCGTGCGAAGATACGTTTTCGCGCTTTCTTTCTTTCCCGCCGTTTGTGCGCATCTTCAGTTGTTAGTGGACATTTGTGGTGCCCTGTTTTTCTTGTGTCCGTGTTGGCTCACCCTGTCTTTTGGAATAAAGCAACACTTCCTCCGTTGGCAACAAAAAAAGACGCCTCGCCTCGTATCACGCATGCCGGAACAGAGCCTCGGCACCTCTTGGCCCGTGACATGGAGTTCCCGCGCTGGGGTGCGGTGTGGTTTCACCGGTTCGTTCACCGCGTGGCAGGACCTCAAGCCTGCGCGTCACGCAGCCCTTTCCCCTGGTTGGCGATCGTCCAGAGCGATTGAGTCGGCCCTCTCCGCTCGTTGACAAGCGCGGGTCCTCCTGTCGGGGTCAAAGCAGATGGATGGCTTCCCGCCGTCGACGGAGAAAGCGCGCAAAGTGGGGAGCCACGCATCCGTCCCCTTCTGTCGACAAGACGCCTTGACGACGCTCGTACAGGCGTTTCCACAACGCGTCACCAGGCCACACGTTTACGCGCGTGAAGTGACGTAGCTTGCCGTCATGCGGTACTCTTCGTATACACTGCGGAGGCGAGGTCGCTGATTGGACACGCGAAGAAACCTTGAGCGATGGACGCGCGTGAGGACGCGGACGTATTGTTCCTTACTGAGGTTAAGTTGCGGACAGCGGTGGCCGCGTGCTGGGCTGCTCATGCGTCACACACTGGCGCTGCATGAGTCCTTGAAAGCGGCGTCCCATGTGACGCTCCACGTGGTTTTTATGCAGCCATAAAATATACAAGCGCGCGGAAGCATTAACACAAGTAAAAAGGCAACAATAAGAATGATTGATAAAAACATTCGGCACATCCCACGTATCTTGGGAATAGATGTGTGGTTTTGGGACGTTAAACCCCACAATCAATCAATCAATTGGGAATCGATGTGATAGGAAGCATGCGGAGGGAAGGTGATCACGTTGTATTTCTGTTATTGAGCGAAACGTTAAAAAATTACGCTATAGATATGTACAAACGTTTTACGCACAGACATACATTGAACAGTCGCATAAGGTTTACATAACAAGTTGTCCCTTAGCAAGCCTCCCTGGGGTCAGTTCATGCCACAAAACTTTTACCAGCCCATTGGTTCTACCCATAAATACTGCAGTAAATTTGAAGTGCCTGCAGGCTTTTATGCAATACTAATATTGGGTGAACAAAGTTATTCACCAATGGAGCGCTGAAATGCTGCGATATGCATGCTGATCAAATTGATCCTAAGATGGAGTGGTGGTTATGATGCGCAGCTGCTGACCTGGAGGTCTCGGGTTCGATCGCGGTCGCAGCAGTCACATTTCGATAAAGGCGATGAGCTAGAGGCCCGTGTACTGCCCGATGTCAGCGTGCGCGAAAAAGCTCCAGATGGTCCAAATTTCCGGTGCTCTCTACTAGAACGTCTCTTATTATCAGATCGTGGGTTCACGACGTTACACCCCAGATATTGTTATCAAATGACTAATGAAGATCATCTGGGAAACGTCAAGCACGCGCGGCAGGTGAGACGAAACATGTCGCGACGAAAAATACGCCCACTTTTTGAATGGAAAGCATTGCATAAGCCTACGCCGCGCACTTGAAGCCAGGTATCTGTACCTACACGTACATCTTCTTCCTCACCGCTGTCCTGCTGCACAACTTCACAGAGTGTAATGGATCCGTGATAAACCTGTGTCATGTCTGCATGCCGCAAAACTTTTACAAAGCGAAACATGCCTGCACCGCATGGGGTTAAACGTCCCTATGCAAACCACTTAAGACCAAGATTGAACTGGATGACTCACCATCATGCACTTAATGTAACGACCCAGAAAGTCCTTGCCATGTTTTGTATGAATGCAGTATTATACGTCAAAAGACAGTTTCTGAAGGAGGAATATTTTGAGCTCACAACAAAGCACCACCTGCGCGTTGCACGCCACTAAAGCGGTGTCGACTTTTTCCCAGAGGTGAACGTTAACGAAACTTTGTAAACAGTGAAATGTGCCTGTGTGGCTTTATGATGACACCGTAACTGAAATAGTAATTTGATTGATATGTGAGTTTAACGTTCCAGAACCCCCATATGATTACGAGAGACGCCTTAATGGAGGGTTCCGGAAATTTCGACCACCTGGGGTTCTTTGCAGCAGCAGCAGCAGCCTGACTACGTCCACTGCAGGACAAAGGCCTTTCCCATGTTCCGCTAGTTAACCCGGTGCTGTGCTTGCTGCTGCCAATTTATACCCGCAAACTTCTTAATCTCACCTGCCCACCTGACCTTCTGTCTCCCCCTAACCCGCTTCCCTTCTCTGAGAATCCAGTTAGTTACCCTTAATGACCAGCGGTTATCCTGTCTACGCGCTACATGCCCGGCCCATGTCCATTCCTCTTCTTTATTCCAACTATGATATCCTTAACCCCCGTTTGTCCCTAATCCACTCTGCTCTCTTCTTGTCTCTTAAGGTTACACCTACCATTTTCTTTCCATTGCTCGCTGCGTCGTCCTCAATTTAAGCTGAACCCTCTTTGTAAGTCTCCAGGTTTCTGCTCCGTAGCTAAGTACCGGCAAGATACAGCTGTTATATACCTTCCTCTTGAGGGATAGTGACAATCTACCTGTCATAATTTGAGAGTGCTTGCCGAATGTGCTCCACCCTATTCTTATTCTTCTAGTTACTAAAATCTCGTGGTTCGGCTCTGCAGTTATTACCTGCCCTAAGTAGACATAGTCTTTTACAACTCAAGTGCACTATTACCTATCTCGAAGCGCTGCTCCTTTCCGAGGTTTGTTGTACATTACTTTTCGTTTTCTGCAGATTAATTTTAAGACCCACCTTTTCTGCTCTCCTTGTCTAACTCCGTAATCATGAGTTGCAATTCGTCCCTGAGTTACTCAGCAATGCAATGTCATCGGCGAAGCGCAGGTTACTAAGGTATTCTCCTTAACTCTTATTCTAACTGTTCCCATTCTAGGCTTCTGAAAAACCTCCTTAGCACGCGGTAAATAGCATTGGGGAGATTGTGTCCCCTGCCGTACACCCTCTTGATTGGTATTCTGATGCTTTCTTTGTGAAGCATATGGTAGCAGTTGATCCTCTGTAGATTTTTTCCAGAATGTTATATATACTTCATCTACGCCCTGATTTCGCCGTGTCTGCAGGACGGCTGATATTTCTACTGAATCAAACGCGGGGTTCTTTGACGTGCACCCAAATACGAGTACACGGGCCTGCAACATTTCCGCTTCCATCGGAAATGCAGCCGCCGCAGCCGGGGTTCACCCACGACCTGCCAAATCAGTAGACGGGTACCTTAACCACTACAACATCGAGGCGGGGCTACACCTGAAATAGTCTGTCAAGTGAATAGCTGCAGGCTATAACATACGTGGACTTCCATCAAACATCGCTCTTATCCGCCATAAAGCAAGTAATACACGCCGGGGCCTGAGAACCATGCCTTTCAGCTTGGTCGTCAATCATATTCGCAAGAGTTAAGGCAGTAAAGTAATGTATCTTCATGACATGTTTAGATGAACCTTTTCGTTCGTTATAGCTCTAAGTGCCTCCTTTTGCAGTTAAAGGTGT
>WOVY01000862.1:0-29919 GCA_013436015.1 Rhipicephalus annulatus
ATTTGTGCTAGGCTTTTAACTTCTCATGGCCATAGGTCGACTAGCTACCCTGTTTCAAAACGTAACGAACAGAGAATATTCATGATGCTTTGAGCTATGGCAACACTGGGCGAGTATTATCGTCTGCTAGCGTCTCCGAGAGGCAACGGCGAGGCTTGGGACCGAGAAAATACAATCTTTTTTTTTCGTCAACCAGCGCCGAACGGTCAGTATAGTGAGCCCGCGAAGCATGGGCGGCACTCAAACAGCGGCAAGATAGCCTCGAATCGGTGCGGGGCACGGGAAGCAGTAGTCAAGCACCGAAAGCGGGGTCGCTACCTGAGCTTGGTGGCGGCAACGCGCGCTTCAAGCGCGAATTCCTCGATCGCTAGTTCGCCCACAGTTGTGAGGCATTCCAAGGCTTGTGGTTTGACAACAACATCACCCTCCATCGACTCCTTCCACAACGACCAGTCCCATGCCCCGCCGCGGTGGTCTAGAGGCTAAGGTACTCGGCTGCTGACCCGCAGGTCGCGGGTTCAAATCCCGGCTGCTGCGGCTGCATTTCCGGTGGAGGCGGAAATGTTGTAGGCCCGTGTGCTCAGATTTGGGTGCACGTTAAAGAACCCCAGGTGGTCAAAATTTCCGGAGCCCTCCACTATGGCGTCTCTCATAATCTTATGGTGGTTTCGGGGCGTTAAACCCCACAAATCAATCAATCAACGACCAGTCCCATCCAACACCATCGCAGTTCCCTACCGAAAGTTTCCTCTCGCGCAGTGCCTGCATGCCGCGGACGGCGCTCGACGGCGCCGTCTACGACGTACACCTCATGCCCCGGCTCGTTAGCATGTCACTCTACCAGAGGGGCCTCGTCCAAAGGATTCACAGGTCTCTCTATCAGTTCTGAGCAAGCTTCTCCTTTATCATTCACTTCTTGGAGACGGCGAACCGTGCACTCAATGTGATCAAGATCACGCAACACTGTGGCGTTCACCGTTGCAATCAACGTGAAGGTGGTGGTGGTGGTCACAATTGTTAAAAAATATATTTCGTTGACTTTCAGATTGAATCGGAGAAGCATTGGGCTTATGCGAGCGCTGTTCATTGATTTCAACAACTAGCGCTCATTGATGGATAGGCGAAATTTATTGTTATATCTAATAAATATGTGCATGTTTTAAAATGTTTTACTTTGTTCCCGTGCAGTACAATTTATTGTCTGAATTCGTATTGCCAAGCAAGCTATACTTAACATACTTAACTGTGCTTAAGTGTGAAGCACGTGGCGTCTCTCCACGAAGCTCTATATGGACTAAGTTTGATAGATTTTGTGTGGTGTTCTTGACGAGAAAAAAAAACGGCCAAGAACTAGAGTGTACAATGTTACGCCTTATCGCACTCCTGAGCGGATGAAATGAGCAAAGTTGCTACCAGAACGATGTTATCTCAGACGAGCTTGTGCTAAGGCTTTGTATGTTTGTCGTTTTTACACTCTAAGTCACGTGCTGGATAACGGATGGCGCGTAGGTAGCGCGCTCCTGCGTACTGACTAAAGTCCTGTCTATAGGGAGCCCAGCAATGAAAAATACCCGTAACATCCGCGCGGCACGGAAGTCACGCATACAGCCGGTAAGAGCAGGCGCAAGAATAAAAAAAAAACAAAAAATGACCCCAGTTTAACACTGGTTAGCATGCGGAGCATATATGTTGAACTGCAATAAATGTGGTTTTATATTGCACAGCGGCTTCGCGTTCTCGAAGCTGGGAATCTTGCGCTCGACGTTGACGTATCGCAGATGCTTCGCGTTGGGGATCCTCCGCTCGACGCTGACGTCTCACAGCTGCTTCAAGTTTTCGAAGCTGGGGATCTTCCGCTCGACGCCGACGTTTGCGTTCCGCATCGCGAGCTCTTCTCAGCGCGGCCTTGTCCACGGACGATGTGTCTTCGGAATTGCTTGCGGTTCTGCCAACACATTGGCTGACGCTTTTGTAGGGGACGTCAGTAAGTGTGTTGCGGATTCGTTAGCTACATTTTCACCAGTGACATCGGACGTGGAGCGACCACGCAAACCAACCGACGAAGGGGCGGCACGCCCCGACACTCGGTTATTTATAGCGAAACGCCGGCCCCGGCCTGTGCATGTGCGCGTTAGCATACAGCTGGCGCACGTAAAACTAAAAGTCGCACGGCGCGCGGAGGGGAGAAGCAAGCGTAGCGCGCACTGTGTTGAGAGGAGGAAGGAATCCACAGATGGCTGGCGGAGGAGGAGGGGAGGCTGCGGACGGCGACGGCGCATGACTAGCCCTTAGTATAACATGCTCTACATGTAAAAGGAGAGAGCCGCCGTCTCCGTCACGCCAGCCTGGTGCCAGGAGCCGGCATCTACTTACGCAGAACCATTCAGCCGCAAAGCGTGATCGCGGGGAAAAAAGATGAAGGAACGCCCCCTCCCCCCAGCCGTCGCCACGCCAGCTACGCGCCCGGTGCCACCGTGACGTTCCCCGTCGCCTGCATGCCATGGCATTTGTGCGTCAGCGTTTCGTCCCGCTGTCTTGTGATGGTCGTTTTTCTACAAGATGGTCTGAGACGTACACATTTTCCAGTGCTATATGGCACACTTTATTCAAGATGTCATACATGCCTGGGCACTTGGGCATGCACTGGGATGTGAAGTCCCATTGTTACTCTTTTTACTTCAATAAAATAGTACAAACAACTTTTCGTTCATCAGTTGTCGAGGTATGACACTGTGTCATGCACTAAATGAAAGAGTACTAGTGCATGCATGACAGCTTTCTGAAACACTGGCCTATGTATGTTGATGCTTATGTTCTCACAAACAAGTTGAACTGATGATTTTAGGAAAGCATGGCAAAAAAGAAACAAACCGGAGGCCGCGAGACAGAAAAAGATTGAAATTGAAAATCTATTCGTCGACCTTTAATTAGTGGTTGCGTAATTTGACGATGAACATCAGGTGCAGAAGTCAGAAGTCAGGTGCAGAAGCCAGCAGGAGAGCCCCGCCGCTGTGGTCTTGTGGCTAAGGTATTCAACTGCTGACCCGCCGGTCACGGGTTCTAATCCCAGCTGCGGTGGCTGCATTTTCCGATGAAGGCGGAAATGTAGGCCCGTGTTCTCAGATTTGGGTGCACGGAAATTTCGACCAGGTGGTCGAAATTTCCGGAGCCCTCCACTACGGCGTCTCTAATAGTCATATGGGGCTTTTTGGACGTTAAACCCTACCAATAAATCAATCAATAGAAGTCAGCAGGAGAGCGTATGTCACCGACATTTGCTCACTTTGTTTAATATTAAGTTCAGTTCTCATATTCTAGCATGAATTTGTAACAGTGAACCACGACCAAGACAACCAGTGTACTGCTGTGGAGATAATGTACCAGCTATAAAAATCCCCATTTTCTAAAGAGAAACTGCTAGCAGTAAGAATAATTATTTTGAGGTTCGTTCTGCACCATTTCTTGACCCCAACTGCACGCCGACGTTCGCGAAAGAGATGTGCAGAGGCATTATTTATTTGGAGGGACACCGACATGTCCGTCGCTAATCTGTGTACGTCATTCCTGACCTTGGCTCGCGTTTCGGCATTCACTTGAAACCGCGGTGAGATGCTGAATAAAGGTTAGAGTAGCCACTCCCCGTAAATAAGATCAGTTAAAGAGTGAAAATGAGTAAAAAGCCCTCTATATAGCGAAATAATGCGCATAAATTCCAACTGCAGAAATAGTTAATCGTCGAAACGCTAAAAAGGTGCTGCTGCGTCAGCATGCAGTTCACGGCGGTTTGCGCGTACGAAATGCAAATGTTAGAGTAGTCACGCTAAAATACTCATGCAACGTTTCTGTGCGAAAGCGCATTGTCTTCAAGCAGCTGAGAATAGGCTGCTGTCACTGACACGCGTGTACCTCCCGATACAAATCAGCCAAATTTATCACAGCACACGCACGTGCGAGAAACATATGCAGGTTTCGACAGCCGAACACAGCCTCATCCGCGAATTTCGGTGAGCGTAACACCCGCAGTTCAAGGGGAAGGCCTAAAACGACAAACAAACACGTTCTTGCGGAACGGTGCACCATTAACCGAAGTCGGAGCCGAAAGCGCTCACCGTGGTTGTCTCTAATTCGTGAAGCCCTACAAACAATTCGCTGATCAAATGCATGCACGTGGCATGAAGACGGTTTGCGAAAACCCACTTTGTAGATATAGATATAAAAACTCACTTTGTAGTTTATATTTACGGTAGTGCCTGAGTGACTTTTAAGACCCTGCTTTCGCCGGGGTGACTAACGAACTACGTGGGTGATGGCAGGAAGCAGAACATATGGTTTGTTGCTTTGTTTACTTTCGTTTTGCTGAGAGCCTTCTGATCACTAGAGTAGCCACCGAACGTGTAACGCGGTGGAGTGAGTAATTTCTACTTTATATCACATTACGTTGGTGTGCTTTTATAATTGACCTCCGACAAGGATTACTTGTACGTGAATTCGTTTTCACTGCGGGAGTACGTACACAGTTCCTGATTTCAAGGGACTGTGCTATGTTCATTTTTTTATTTACTGCGAATTTCAACGTGGCACTTTCGTAGTTGTTCCTCTGCATGTAACAGAATTTTCGGAAGACAATGCTCGCAACTTCTATTCAAGGTTATACCAGGGTAGCGTTGATTCGATTGATATGTGGGATTTAACGTCCCATAACCACCATTTGATTATGAGAGACGCACGGTAGCGTTGAAAAGTAGGCATGCTACACTCGTGGCTAAGCGTTTGAATTGGACTGCTATGCAAATTAAGAAAAGCGATCGTGTGCCTTTCTTCAACTAATTGCAAAAACATCATTTTAAAGTTGTTGTTTTCTTCAATTAGCAGCATATATAGACGGTTAACAATGCGTGTTTGTGTTTTTGTGTTTCAATTTTAACATTTCAATCTTCCAAGGATGCCTGAGTAAGCAGTTATTTTTTTCATCTTCTTTTCGTCCTGCATTTGCGGATGCTCTAATATGACAGATTCGAATAGACGTAACCTTTAAATCTCTGTAGCTTCCGCCTCCTAGTTCACACAGCGGCCCCGACTTAAAATTTTGGTCCTGTCTTCTTTACCCCGCAAGCTCAGAAGCATATTCGTTAATGCAGGAATGACCTTTGCACTTATGTGCACTTATATTATTGCCGGAAATACCTCTTGAAAATGATCGTGTTTTCTGTGCTTCATTGTAAAGCATCGGCAGTACATAATTTATAGGAGATGTTTTATTCTTTGGAAATGATAAAATAGAAGGCGCTTTTGACTTTTGGTGCTGTTCTGTCTTAAAAATGACAGTGGTGGTTCACTGAACCTTGGAGAAAGTGAGTCAAGAAGCAGAGTATATTACTTTGCTGATTTAACGAAGACCAGTGCAACAAAGTGATAAAATAATGCTCAAGAGTATTTGAGACATCGTGGATATATCTGGTCAAACCCCTGTAAATAAAATATCCGCTACTGTTGCAACATTAGCATGCCTACACGCTGGAACCACGCCATCACAGTTTCATGGAAGGAAAGTGGTGCTGGTGTATATAAAACAAGCTTGATTTTTGTAGAACTGCTCTCCTGTAGAATCGGAGAAGAGGGTTTTGTGATTCTGTCTCATCCTGAAAAGACGAACATGACGATAATTATGTATTCAAAAAATAAACAAAGTAGAAATTACGGAAGGCAAAATAAGCCTTTATTACATTTGACTGATGGAGAGCCATGTGGAAAACACAAGCGTGCAACTGCAAAGAGTGCATTAACCAAGCATATGCAGCTGACACACTGTCGAAATAAATTTCTAGATTGTAAGACATCATAAATAAGATCGAGGTAGTAGACACCATAGCGTGTTTTATGCAGTGCAGCTGCACGCGTCCACTGCAGGTTTTGTCCTTTGTTTGCAGTCATGCAAACTTTGCGATGCATTGCGAATACGGCACGTGTTAGGAAACCTTTCCTCTCTTTTCTTCTGTCGGAAGCCTGGTCCCTGCGCAAAAGAGGCAAGAAATAATATTAGAAAAACGTAATATCTAGGACACCAAAACCGCATTTTTCTTTATTTCTCGCGATACACACATTCATTATTATTTCTTCCGTTAAAGAACAGACATGGTTGGGTTATTGAGCTTTGCCTATTTTGAGACATGTTTGGCTCAGGCACTTGGGCAGCTGACCAGGCATATGGATATGTAGTTCGATTATCTAATTGCATGAATCACTGGCGTAGCCAGCAATATCTTCTCGGGGAAGGGGGCGGGGAAGGGTTCAACCATAAAAACAATTTTTAATGTATCTGCTGTACTTCTATTTCATATGCTAGCGTTTTTATACGACACTCCATGCATTCTTGCATACATGCACATTTCTCATGGCACGAACCTCTGCTTGATTCCTTAAAGGTGGTTGTGGTTGTTCATTGGTATTGTGATCTGCATAGACACTGTATAAAGAAGCTATGTTTCACGCGTAGTAGCAACAACAGCACACACATTGGGCCCAATTGCATTGTGTTTTGTTCTTCCTTAACTTTTTCTTATAGTGATCTGACCTATGCAGGGGGGAAACGAACAAAAAAAAGAAAAATGAGAGCTTAGCTTTTCGTAGATAAAGATGATCATCTAATGAAAGTGTGCTCCGCCGTATATTTCGGCTAGGGTAGCGAAAATTCACCGGAGAAGAAGCCGCTCAGGAGTACGGCGAATGCAGCACATCGAAAGTTTGATTGATTGATATGTGGGGTTTAACGTCCCAAAACCACTATATGATTATGAGAGACGCCGTAGTGGAGGGCTCCGGAAATTTAGACCACCTGGGGCTCTTTAACGTGCACCCAAATCTGAGCACACGGGCCTACAACATTTCCGCCTCCATCGGAAATGCAGCCGCCGCAGCCGGGATTCGAACCCGCGCCCTGTGGGTCAGCAGCCGAGTACCTTAGCCACTAGACCACCACGGCGGGGCGGAAGTTTGCTATTACGTTTCCTCTCCACTTGTTTATCACGTTTTTGCGCCACACTTGAACTGATGTGGTGTGCGAGCTTCATCTAAACACTTGAAAGCACTGGCTTCGGCAGTAAGTCATGGAGCACTCGCACGACGAGTGTACGCACACCCGAAGGCAGGGAATCCACTGGCTCATGCACGGAACGCAAACACATCACGGCACTGATGAGCGCTCCTCTTGACACCACGCCCGCCTGTGCCGGCGCCACAGTAGTCATTGCCCAACCGTTCGAAGACAGCTCCGTAGTAAACGCGTACCGTCATTGTCGAAAGAACGCGGTGGTGGCAGCCTAATTGATCGAAAAACGCCGTCAAATCGAGACGCGCCCCGCCATGAACGCGATGTTGGCGCAGTAACTTCATTCGAGGGACGATTCAAGGTAGCTCGATCGCTTCTTTGACAATCTAAAGCAAACGCTCGAGATTTTCTCAACTGAAGGAAGCGTTTCAAGTGTAGGGTGGTTTGTGAATGGGAAAACGCCCCTCGAGGAGCGTTTCGAGTGAAGGGTCGAGTCGAGGAGCGTTTGTGAATATTGACTCTCGAAGGCACAATCATGTCCACGCAACCACGCTGTCCCGCTGTCGTGAAAGGGAATGGGAGGCTGGGCGCACTGTGCTCCCCCGCAATATACGAGTTCCGCCATCCAGCGGAGATTTCAAGGACTAAACAAGAGGTGGCTACATACTACTATTACACATATCGAGTACACACGACGCACGGCTTAGCTTCGCTCCTAAAAATATGTTAACGATTTAGAGTACTTGGTACTCTACTATGGGAGAGTATAAAGCAGGCCGTCGACCTCACACTTCATGAGGCCCTGTCAACTAATATTGCATCAGGCAACAAAGTCCGAACCTTTAACATATTACTGTCTTTTGGACGGTTAAACTCCACAAATCAATGAAATTGTACTATCAAAACCACATATGGGGCCGAGTACGAAAAATTACTCCAATTTATGGACTATGGAAGATCCTGTGTACGTTCTACTGGTTCCTACCAGAATTTTGTCCAAATGTCTAAAAAAAATTTTGGGGCAACTAGATAGTTTGCATCTCAGCACAACTAACTTTACAATTTATTATTAACTGTTAATTTTACACGTTCATATCTATTAACCTAAAGTCTAGCTTCAAAAATAGATATAAACATTGTAATGTACTAGTAAAGGTAAAGTTCGGTCTAAACAAAAAAGACGCATGGCTAAACTCACGTCTGGAATTAAATTTTCGCAGACCTGCTTGATTGCAATACTTTATTCAAAAACAAGAGTGACAAGAGAGCAGCAAGGGTGGGCCCCTAGTCCAGAACTCCAGTAGCTATTGCTGTATGCTCAGCCTGATCCAAGAGACCGTTCTGGGTCTCCATGTCGGCTTGAGCGAGAATGGCCTCCCAGGGCTCCCTTAAGAAGAGCCATGTGGCAAACACAAGAGTGCAACTGTGCATCAATCAAGCGTATGCAGCTAACACTGTTGAAATGAGGGCCACCTTCAAAGTCGCTTTTTTTTCGCGAAGTAAATTTTTAGGGTTTTGTTTTTCCTGCACGCCCAAACATTCACATATATGTTGCAACAAAAATTATCCTTCTAGCGTCATTAGTTTGCGAGTTCAGCAAGTTTTCTATACCCTATGCTCCTAGAGCAAAACCGAAACCACACTTCCAACTGTGGTTTCGGTTTCGAAAAATTGCTTTCGAAAGCAATTGTTGTTTGGTCTATATTATAGCTATTCAAAACACTTTATGCGTTTTATTGTGACTGTTATATAAGATGGTGTTCTTAAAAACAACTTGTGTTTAAAAGTCTTTGTTATTCTCTAACAACAGCCACAAGAGGGCCGCACAATAGCAACGCCTTCTTTAGATAGATGCCTGAGGAATGGCTCGCACTCCCAGCGGAGTTGTCCTGCCTTCAGTTTTAAACAAGCTCCGCGCGATGGCGCTCGCGACCAACATTATAAAAAACTACATAAAAGTACAGACTGGCAAAGGGTCAAGCAGGAGTGCAAGGAACATTTATGGCTAAAAGGGAAAGTGGCAGGTCAAATGACACTCCTTGGTTTTTGTGTACTTGTGGACGGGAGCAAAGGCCAGAGAGGAAAACCAGGCAATGGTAGAGTGTATATCAAAGGACATTCAGGAGTTAGGAAGAGAGTGCGAGATAATTATACTAGGAGACATGAATGCGCACATAGAAGATATAGATGGGTATACCGACCCGACAGGCAAAATGATCATGGATATGTGTGAAAGGCTTGATTTGATCATTTGCAACAGTACCGAGAAGTGTGAAGGGCAAATAACATGGGAGGTAGGAAGGCTTCAGTCGGCGATAGATTATGCACTGATGTCACATAGGATGTATGATAAGCTCAGGGGAATGCACATAGATGAAGGTGGCTCCAGAAGTCTGGGTAGCGATCACAAACGTATCAAGCTAAGTTTTGGAACAGCAGTGAAAGTGGGAAGGAGACAAGATGAGCAACTACAGGAAAATTTTTATCTAGAAAGGCAAATTGCAATAGCTACTAAACAAATTGAGAAAGTGATCACTGAGGATAATAAAACAGTCTGGACATACACGAATCTAATTAGGACTCTTTGAGCTAGAGCTTGCTAAGACGCGTGACAAGTCACCCTGGAAAAGAAGACACAAACCCAAAAGTTGGTGGGATGAGGAAGTTAAGAGAGTCATAGCAAAACGTCAGGGAGCCTCTAGGGAACACAGACATGCTAAGCAGCGGGGTGAACCAACAGATGATGTTGAAAGAAAATGGGCAACCTTTCTAAGCTGTAGAAGGAATGCATCCCTTCTGATCAATGAAAAGATTAGAAGGAAGGGAGCTCAGTGGCTGGCAGAAGTACATAAAAAAGATAGAAAAGCAGCTGCGAAATTTTGTAACCATCTAAACTGCCTAAGAAATGAGACGAGCCTAGAGCAGAGTTTTATAACTACAGCCCAAGGTGCTAGGAAGAAGGGGACGAAGCTATTGAATATATAAGAACAAGGGTGACAGAAAAATTTCAACAAAGAAGTACTTGATGCACCACAATAGACAAGGACCAATCAAGTGGTGCAATTGCTCCATTTTCACAAGAGTGGGAAAGGGCTGAGAAAAGGGTTCCTAGTAGTACATCAACAGGCCCAGATGGCATTCCAATTAGGCTGATAAAGACATTAGGTCCGAAGTCTAAGCAGGCTTCGAGAGAGGCAGTGAGCACAATAATAATCGATGGTGAAGTTCTCGATGGATGGAAACTTAGCAGGATGAGCATGATCTATAAAGGAAAGGGGGACAAAGCTGACATAAACAACTACCGTCCTATAACAGTGACATCAGTGGTCTACAGGCTGGCGATGCAGATTATAAAGGAAAGACTGCAGGCGTGGATAGAAGATGAGGGGGTGCTGGGGGAACTGCATAATGGGTTTCGGAAACACAGGAGGTTGGAAGACAATCTGTGCTCACTGACGTAGTGCATTGAAATAGCAGAAAAGGAACACAGGCCCCTGTGGCTAGCATTTTTGGATATCAAGGGAGCGTATGATAGCGTGGTTCAAGAGGAATTGTGGGGAATACTGGACACACTAGGCGTGGAACATGTAGTCACTAATCTTTTAAAGGGTATCTATATAGGTAACAAGGTAGTTATAAAGTGGGAAAAACAGGTATTCAAGCCTGCAGAGGTAAAACGGGGGCTTAGGCAGGGGTGCGCCCTGTCACCCTTATTATTCATGATGTAGCTACAAGGATTAGAGGCAAAATTAGAGGGAAGTGGACTGGGCTTCAACCTCCCTTTAGTCAAACAAGGAAAACTTATTGATCAGGCACTACCAGCATTAATGTACGCAGATGATATAGTGCTAATGGCCAACAACAAGGAAGATTTGCAGAGATTGATGGACATCTGCGGTAATGAGGGAGATAGGTTAGATTTTAGATTCAGTAAGGAAGAATCAGCAGTCATGATTTTCAATGACAACGAAGGTAGTGAGCTTAGAATACAGGAGGTCACGCCAGAGATAACAGATAAATACAAATATCTGGGCGTATGGATAAGCAATGGGACCGAGTATCTGAGGGAACACGAAATATACGTGACGACTAAAGGTAACAGGAATGCAGCAGTCATGAAAAATAGGGCACTGTGTAATTACAATAGGTATGATGTTGTGAGAGGAATATGGAAAGGGGTCATGGTTCCTGGGCTGACGTTCGGCAATGCGGTCTTGTGCATGAGATCAGAAGTTCAAGCAAGATTAGAAATCAAGCAACGTGGAATAGGTAGGCTTGCTTTAGGAGCTCACGGGAATACACCAAATCAGGGAGTACAAGGTGATATGGGATGGACATCATTTGAGGGCAGGGAAGCTAGCAGCAAGATAAAATTTGAGAAGCGATTGAGAGAAATGGGGGAAGAGCGTTGGGCTAGGAAGGTTTTCAGCTACTTGTACATGAAGAATGTCGATACAAAATGGAGAAAGCTAACCAGGAAGTTGACTGGTAAATACTTAGAAAACAGCAGGTGGCCAAACCAAAAAGAACTATCGGTTAAGAAGAAAGTGAAGGAAACCGAGACTGACATGTGGAGAATGGGCATGATTAAGAAGCCCGCACTAGAGATCTATCGAACTTTTAAGCAGGACATTGCCAAGGAAAGGATCTATGATAATACTCGGGGTAGTTCTCTACTGTTTGAGGCCAGGACGGGAGTACTGCGAACCAAGACATATCGGGCCAAATACGAAAGGGTAGACACAGTATGCAGTGCGTGTCCAAGACATATCGGGCCAAATACGAAAGGGTAGACACAGTATGCAGTGCGTGTGGAGAGGAAGAAGAAACTGCCGAACATTTGATAATGTTCTGTAAAGGGATTCACCCTATAGTTCAGGATGGTAGCGCAGAGTTTTTCAAAGCACTGGGGTTTAGTGACCGGGAGGGCAAAATAGACTTTAAGCGGGTAGACTTAACTAGAAGGAGGTTATCTGATTGGTGGCTAAAGTCAAAGCACGAGTGAAAATTAAACTCTTCACTGCAAAGTACGAATCCTCAAACTCACTTTTTAAGGAAAAAAAATAAATAGTTTTTGGTTCATTAGGTATTACGGCTTGGTGGCGCTAGCCACCGCCCGATCTAAAGGGTACAGCCATATTCATCCATCCATTCAACCATCCATCATCACGGCGACGGGCAGTATGGCGGTACCAGCACCAGCTAAGCGTTTCTCATCTGCGGTCCATAGGGGCGCGTCAGTCGAGAGTTGTTCGAGACCTGCAACTGTGCATCACTGTTTCGGAGGCTATGCAAAGTGTTGCGTTGTTGCACCGTCCGCCACAAATGACGCTAGCGACTGAGAACATTTTAAACCTAAGGAGGAAAAGGGTGCGGCAGCTGTTTTTCTGCTTATGCGGCAGGCATCTTCCTAGAGGAGGCGTTGACAATACGCGTCAGAATTTTTGTTGTTTGCCTTGGTCAGGCAAATGGTATTTTATAGCTACGTCAGGCTTCGTTCTGCATTTGTTCCACGTTTCAACGCTACTAGGGCTGTATCCTTAGACAACCAGGGCCATATTACGACCAGCATAGAGAAGTGCTGAACACAGAATTAACAAAAGGATAAGACGAGGAAGCGCAAGATTGCTGGAAATCGCTACACGACGACGAGGCTGCCTACTGACACAGACGCCAGTATTTAGGCGACCACGAAGAAGCTTGGGGACATGAACAAGGCGTGCCAGGCTCCACCAGAGAATTCTGCGCTCCAAGGGAACAGGATAATGGACATTGGTATTCTTTCTTCAGTGTTTTCACCGTGGACGTGTTCCGACTGCATGAACACAACACCGAAGCCCGAGGAACGCTCTCACCAAGGGATATGCTTGGCTTGTGCGGTCGTGTTTACCGACTGTGGGTTCAAGCGCCCATTTCATACGTCGAGAAAGGTGGGTCGTGCCAATGAGAACAATTTACGTCTGGTTTACGCAATACCCCAGTTAGAAAAAGGGCACGCTAGTGCGAAAACTTTTTCCAAAGTGATGAACATGCCTGCTCCTCCACGTCACTCCGCCTACGACAAATTGTCATCTAGGCCTTCTGCAGCGGCAGGAAAAGTGGCGTCGAAGTCGATGACTGATGCTGCTGTGGAAGTTCATGTTCTGGGGACTGCCGAGTGTGGTGTTTCAGGTGATGGCACGTGGCAGAAGCGTGGCCATTCATCTTTGAAACGTTGTGTGTCCGTGATTTCGGTTGACGTGGGAAAGGTTATTGATGTTGGGGCCCTTTCTAGTTCGTGTAAGTCTTGTAAAGCCAAAAGCAAGTTGAGGCAAGATAGTGCTTCATACCAGGAATGGAAGGCAAACCACACTTCCTGTCAAGAAAACCATGAAGGTAGTGCTGGCAGTATGGAGACGGTTGGTCTATATCAAATATTTGAAAGGTCGAAAGGCAAAAGAGATTTGAAGTACCTGCAGTTCTATGGTGATGGTGATTCCAAGAGCTATGCCGCTATGAATGACATGTATGGAAAGGACAGTGTGCAAAAACTGGAATTTATTGGGCATGTCCAGAAGCGTGTTGGCTGCTGCCTCAGAAAACTGAAGAAGACAGTGCGTGGACTCGGTGGTAAGGGAAAGCTCACTGATGTCCTCATTGACCGCCTGCAAAACTACTATGGCATCGCCATAAGGGCTAATGCGGGGAACCTTTCTGCAATGAAAAAGGCTACCGTTGCCAGTCTTTTTCATTGCAGCTCTATCAACAAGCAGCCGAGACATGGCCTGTGTCCACTTGGGCCGAAAAGCTGGTGCGGATACCAAAGGGTCGAAGCACTCGGTCAAGGGAAATATGTACACAAAAGAGGACTTCCAAATTATGTGCTCAACAATGTTAGAACTGTCTACAGTGATCTGTGCTCTGATGAACTTCTAATGAAGTGCCTTCATTGAAAGACTCAAAATGTTAATGAGAGTTTCAATGGTCTAATATTGCAGCGGGCACCCAAAGAGGTCTACGTAAGCTTGCCTACAGTAATGTTTGCCTTGCATGATGCTGTGGCACACTTTAATAATCGCAGTGTAAGCACCCTAGATATCCTGAGGCAAGCTGGCATAGAACCAGGGTACCACAAGACAAAAGCTTGCATCGCCAGGGATCACCCGTGCATGCAGAATGCTAAACGCAAGTGAGCGGATGGGACAAAACAGGCCAGGAAGAAACAACGAGCAGCCACCCGACCAAAAGGAGACAATAATGCTCCCGCAGAAGGGCCCAGCTATCAATCTGGTGCATTTTAGGCCTGCATGCGAAGATTGTGACCCCTTTTACAAGCTCGGAAATCTTTGTTTACGTTTTTCTGAAAATAACAATTTGCTCCAAATGTTGCGACACAAACTTTCATAACGTATTTCTCAGCGTATACTTTCAACTGAAATTTTGCACAATGATTTACAACATATATATCTGTGCAGTGAACTAGAATAAAAGAAATCCATCGAATATTTTTCAGTTCACAGCTGAATTCTCTAACATGTTCAGTCTAAATTGGCTCTTTTTCCCCTTTTTTGTTTTTAGCATTACTTTCTTGATATTCACTGCATAATATTTATTCTAGTTCACTGCATAGCTCCAGTCATTAGTTACACAAATGTCAAAGCTTTACTGAATAAAGCCACCCATCAGTCGCTTATCAGATCTAGCGTGGCTAGCACTTTTATTGCAATTTTCGACAAAGATTACCTCCCAATAAATAAATATTCAATATTTTGCACTGTAAATAGTTGAGTAAATTAAATAAGACATGCTGGTTTTGAGGAAAAAGTTATTTTAACGCTGCCTGCCCTTCAAAAAATTTTGTTTTTGAGTGGCCTACCACCTTAATGAAGTGTGTACAAATGGAGAGTTTATGTTTCGTGGCCTGGACATGCATTCCTATATGATGTGAAGAAGAGATGGCTGCGCCCCCCCCCCCACGGGTATTGACCAGCGTACACTGTTGGCCACATTGCGTGCCATAGTCCCAAGTGCGGATGGGTGTTCGTTTGTATCTTTCGGTATTCGCGAGCATCTCTTACTCCGAGCTGTGGATGCGGAGACGCGTATGTTCGTCGTTCGCGAAGCTGGTGTTCCAAGATGTCATTTGGGTTGTTGTCTCTTGGTATTTTAGTCGTAGCATCAGCAGCTCGGTTTGCTAGTTTGCAAGCTAGTTCGTACGCCCGTTTATTTCCTGGGACCCCCAAGTGTCCCTCGGAGACCATGTGAAGCTGTGGGATTCATGGAGTACTTCACCTAGTAGCCTGAGGATGAGGCATGGTATACAACCATTTATGAACATTCGGCAAGCCGCTTGCGAGTCTGTCATGACTGCTAATGAGTGTCCGTTTGCATCTGCTTGTTTAATGGCTATTGCTATGGAGGTTGCTTCAGCTGTGCTTGTACAAGGGGTTAGCACTCAGACCGAGAGGGTTGTATCGGAATGTTCGGAGTTTTTACTGGCATTAAAACGTGATCATCATCGAAATTTAGGACGTCCGTGTGAATTACATCACGGTGTCCACCAAATTTTTTAATGAGTTGTCTCGCTGTGGCCGCGCGCCCTGTGCCATGGTAGAGTGGACTCATGTTCTTCGAAATGAGCGAAACTATCACTTGTTCCTGTAATGTCACGAGTACAGAAACGAGTTCCTTCTCGCAATAATGGGGTCTAATACAAAAATTCAAGTCCGCAAGGACCTGTCTCCCGGCCTTCGAGTGGTCGAGGCATTCTTTTGGCCTAGCATAGTAGCTACCTTCAGCTCCTCGAAAGTGTTATGAAAAGTCAGAGACTTCATAACACTAGCGGCTTGTAGTCTTTCAGTAGATGTTCGGGTGGGAGTCCCAGGACCACTTCATAAGCCATCCGAATGATCACGTCCACTTATTTGGTTTCACTAGGGCTGAGCTCTTCATACAGCAGGCCAATGTGACCCTACTACAAAACGCGTGTACTAGTCGGATGGCCTCCGCCTCCGTTAGACCTCTGCCTTTTCTCGCCACTACGTTTATCATGCGAGCTATCTGCTTGGTGGTCGCTTTTAGCGTCGCGATAGTGAAATCAGCTTTGTGATTTTGTTGTAGCCATAGACCTAGGACTCGGATTCTTTGTTTTTCCTGGAGTTCCATGTTGCCTAGCCTTAGACAAACCATTTGGTCTTTTCCATAATCAGGTCATGTAGCCTTATCCATTTAGATTTGTTTGGTGCACAAGACATGACACTTTGTTCCACAAACTCATCAACTTCTTCTATTGCTTCTTGTGGGACTTGCTCTTTGTACCGTAAAGAGCATGTTTTCACCTATAGGCTGATGTCGTCCACATATAGCGAGATTTTTAAGTTTTGAATTTGCGCCAATCTCCTAGCTAGCCTGTTCATGCCTAAATTAAATATAAGAGGTGCTAAGATAGCCCCTTGAGGTGTATACCCTTACCTGGCATGTTAAATTTTTCGGACCTGATGTTGTCTATTCCTATCGTGGCTTTCCTATCTTTGAGGAAGGAACGTAGGTAATTGTACACTTTCTCTCCGCATTCCACTTTTTCTAGTTCTTTGAGTATAAGTGCGTACGACATAGTGTCAAAAGCACTTTTAAGGCTAGTGCTACAACTATGTGCTCCCCTCCTGTAGGAATATTACTTAGGACCTCCTCCTTAAGTCTGCGAAATATGTCTTGAGTGGATAGGTGCCTTTTAAAGCCGTTCATGTAGTCTGATAGGAGATTGCCATCTTTTATGTAACTCGTGAGTCTCATGTGAATGACTGTTTCAAAGAGTTTCCCTAGGCAGGATGTGAGGGATATGGGATGCAAGTTCTGCAGACTGCGAGGTCTGCCGGCTTTTGGAGTAAGTATAATGGTGGCATCCTTCCACTGTTGTGGAAGAAGGCGCCCTGTCTCCCAGATTTGTTCGTTGAAGTATTTTTGACTAAACGGTCGAGCTGCTCGTCGCTTAAATTGCGTAGCATGGAATTGGTTATACTATTTTCATCGGGTGCTAAGTTTTTCCTAAAAGCTTGTGTGGCCACACAAAGCTCTGCGTTAGAGTGCCGTCTGGCGTTTCATTTTCTATGCCTACGTAAGCCCGCTAGCATACTATGAATCTTTTGTTCCGATGTATGGCTCCCAAAGATTCTGCAGCGATTCAGCGTTGTCACCTTTGTACGTGCCCGTTAATTTTTTAAGGGCTCACGTAGTTGAAGACTTTGTATTTTCGGGATCAAGGATACTTCTCAGTATGGCCCATGTTTTCGGTGTTGAGAGGATTGCCCTAGAAGAATCAGTAAACTGGACATACTTTTCCGCTTGTAGTGTACGCGCGTATGCGTTCGCCTGGTTGGATACTTCTGCAATCCCCATTCTTAATTTCCTGTTAATCCTTTGCTGTTTCCATCGTTTGTTGAGTCCCCGTCTACAGTTTCACAAATGTAGCAGGTACAAGTCGACCACTGGGTATAGTTAGTGTAATTTTACTGCTAGAGCCTTCAATGGCCTCTTTGAGGCCCAGTGCCCATTCTTTCAGGCTTTCTGGCATGGTTCAAGGGGATGGTATACTGACGATATAATGGCCAATGCGTTATAGACGCGTAACCAAGTCCGCGTTTGAGTTTGGGAGTTGTGGTAGAAAAGCTTCAGATAAAATAGTCTCTTCCCAGGTTTTTCTCTAAGTTTGGCCGGCGCCCGCCTGGAACATTTAGCGAAAAGTTGCTCGCCTGGAACGTTGAGCGAAAAGAATTTGTGCTCTCAGGATCTCAACTCCTTGCGTGCGGATTCGCATGTACGCGCGCAGCGTTTCGGCAGGGGTGTGAGGCACGTTAGGCCGTGTATTACACCTTTGCCAGTGCCCTCTCCAGTGACCACGTATGCATTAACTGCGTGCTTTCTTCCATGAACGCTGCGCTCCGTTATGCGAAAGATGTGGCCCACCGTGGCTTGGTCAGGCGTCGATACAATAAATATGTCGGACCTTAAGCGTAGAACGAATTTGTCCCCGCTTACTTGGCCCCGGCAGCCTGTCATCATGGTCTCAGCTAGCTGCGGGCTTGTAAAGTTGGTAGCAGTGTGAGGTGATTTCATGCCAGGTACCAGTGACGCTGACGCAGTCAGCTGTAAGCTGTCTCATTTCCATTCACGTATAAGATAGAAATTTGAACGTGCGTTACTTTGGTGATCGAAAACAGACAACGTCCAGAAGGCTTCTATACAAGATTCATTCGCAGTCTTATGACCAATATCTGTCACACCATGAAGTTTCAGGCACGGTTAGTTGCGTTAGAGAATATTTCGACTACAGACGATGCCAAAAAGCAATCTTTGCGGAGATTGCTTTCTATATTATGACAAACATCGGTTGAATCGTTAAGGGTCAGGTTACGTATGTGGCATTACTGGATATTTCTAACACAGACAACATTCAAACGGCTTCTACACAGGGCTGAAATGTGGTCTTATGACCTAAATCTGTAACATCATGAAGTTACCATGTGCAATTTATTAAGTTAATGAGTGCTGTAAAATATGAAGTGTAAACATGTACTAGATCTACCTGCATATCACGATAATATTATTGACTTTGGTGTGTAGGCATAGAAACCTGGTGATTTATAGGCATTGATGCTACTTCATTTCCTGCTTACCAGATATTTTAGAAAGATGTTTTTGCTGTTAAAGCTTTTTTAACACGAAGGACCAAAATTTCTGCTCAAAATTTTACTTTCTGAGCAATTGCTAACAATAACTATGTGCTGTGCAGGCAACATCATACCACTTATTTTATTTCAAAGAAATTTCTTGCGCACTCATACTACATGAATGCTATATAATAAGTTATAATATAATTTTTGCTTGTTTTATAGACCTAAATTTCTTTCTTAAAACATCCCACCTTGCAGGATAACAATCAGCAGATATACGTCTTGTGCGTGCCCCACCGCGGTGGTCTAGTGTGTAAGGTACTCGGCTGCTCACCCGCAGGTCGCGGGATCGAATCCCGGCTGTGGCGGCTGCATTTCCGATGGAAGCGGAAATGTAGGCCCGTGTTCTCAGATTTGGGTGCACGTTAAAGAACCCCAGGTGGTCGAAATTTCCGGAGCCCTCCACTACGGCGTCTCTCATAATCATATGGTGGTTTCGGGTCGTTAAACACCAGAAATAATATACGTCTTGTGCGCTGCCTAAGTGTATATTGTAAGATAATTAGCTCAACCTTGACTCTGGCATACACTCACTGATCTACCCGAGTAACGGACACGACACTCACTTTTCTCACAAACCGCGAGAGCACTGTAAATAGCGCTGCACGTATTTCTTTTCTCTTAAGTGAACATGCCCTGTTCAGTGCAATTAAAGTACGATCAAATTAAACTGTCTTTTCTCACAAACCGCGAGAAAAGACCCTTCTTTTTGATTGTACTTTAATGGCACTGAACAGAGCATGTTCACCTAAAAGAAAAGAAGGAAGAGTAGCGCTATTTAAAGTGCTGCATTTGAGCAACATATTGTTACTATAGAAGGGCCATAGGTTAGAGTTTCCAGTAATGCTTGTTTGTTATTTCCATGCTAGGAAAAGAGTTAATAAGTATAATTTTTCCAGGATTCAAACTTCTCAAAATTAGTGCACGTAATAAACTGTAGCTCATCTTAGGTAGAGAAAGCTGTCGTTTGTTAATGCAAAAAGTATCAGTTTTTATGTGCTAAAATATTTGGGAACCTCGTTTAGACCGCGGAGAAATTTATACTTGCCTTTTTTTCTTCTACTTAACTAAAATAGGCGCCAAGAGACAACGCCAAGCCGATCGACGGAGCCTGCTACACCACTCCCGTTCACTTTTTTTTAAGCAGCAACAGTACTTGAGCCATTTTCACAAACAGGATAATTAAATTACTGTTCAGCACTATTAGCAAGGCCGTTGGCTGTGTTCCATTGCTGGCTGTGTTCTACAATGCATAGATGTCATAGGCGTGTATACGACGGGAGCGGGAGTAGAAAATGCACCCCCCCCCCTCTAGTCATAGAATAAGGGGGGGGGCGCAATGTGAACTCCATAGATGAATATATTAAAGAGGGGGCGCTAAGCCAGCCCCATACATTGGCATAATAGGCAGGGGGGCACTGCAACAAACGTTCGCCCCCCCCCCCCGAGGGGCTATAATAGACGTACACTGTCCTAGACGCGATGTTTCGTTCGCAGAAGTGGCGAACGCTCCGATGCTCATTTCTGGTGCGTACCGCTGTAGTTACTTGGTCGCTGCGATGTCAGCTACTACTAAAATAGTCAAAACTGTGGCGGGTAGAGCAGAATCGATATTTTAACGTGCTCTCGCATCTTCGAAAACGTTCGAACTCACTCCAGATGAGAAAGCGCCTTTCTGTGCTGAAATATGACAGTTTTAAGCTGAAAGATCCAGCAACACTGCGCGTCAGCCTTGGACGAGTACCAGTGGTTGCACGCCCTTTTCCTCCACCGGCGCGATTAGACGCTTTTGACGCGTAGGCGCTAACGTATACGTGGCAGCGGTTAGCCTTTAAAAAGCTTCGCCCCTTAATTACAGCATATCTACGGAGTGAACGATGATGAGAGGGGCTAAGCGTGATGCGCTTGATGTGCTCGTGGCCGTTTCGCTAGCTTCACACAAGCCAAACTTGGTATTACGTGACGCTAATTGATGAAGGAGGTATGTGGCTGGTGCAAACATAATAATCATGAGATGCGTGTCATGTCAGAACATGACTACATGCCAGAGTCAAGGCGCCAATATACTTCGACTTGAGGCGGTGCGTGTGCTCGCCGGTGTTCATAGTCGCGTCACGCCGGCGTTGCCACGCCAGGTGCCGGTCCTGCTATATATTCGCAAGTGCGCGCCGCGCTGTGTTACTTTGACGCATGCGCGTTTCAACGCGTCCAGCGTCCCTCCGTCACGAAAAGAGGGAGACGCAGTGTTGTCTGGGTAACGCATCGGCGCGAAATGCAGCACGTCGCATTTCGCGCCGGTTGCCATCGGGACGCACCAACGGACGCTGGTCCCACCTGGCGTCAGACGCAGCGTCACTGTGCCAAGCTTGCGCGCACGTCAACGCTTCATTGGAGTATATTGGGCCCTTCATATGATGCGCTCGCGGCCGTTTTGCTAGCTATATACCAACTTTGGTGTTACCGGACGTCAATAGATGACGAAATATATGACTGGTGCAAACATGATAATCCTGACACGCGTGTCATGTAAGAACATGACAACATAGCACACTCGTAGCGTGCTCGCGGCCGTTTCACTAGCTCCACGTATACTAAATTTGGTATCACGTGACGTCAATAGATGACGAAGCTAAACGACACATCCAAACATGATAGTCGTGACACGGAAGTCATGTACGGCATGATTTACCTCTACCTCGTAATGTTGTGCTGATGCTAAAGTGATACGTCAACATTTCTCATTCGTGATTCGCATATCATCAATGCCCACTGTACGTAGTATCTGCCAATTTTTTGGGTTTGTTAATCTTTGTATTTGCACCTGAATAACTAGGCGAACAGTGCTATGGTGGATGACGCGTATGTGGAAGTGGTTGGGTTGGCGCATACGATGTTTCATGGCTTTAATATATGACGTCGCAAATACGAAACAAGAAAACATCGGCTTAATAGCCCAAGATGGCGGCGTTCATATGTCTTAGGTAAAATAGTGCATATACCAAGACAGCGACAGTAGAGAGTTTCAGAATTGGGGGCCCAAGACACTGGGCCTCCAAGCTGTGGTACGTACGTCGCTCTTACGTTCGAAGGACAAGCAGAGTTTGGGAATGGGGTGACGCGCAGATTGAGACACGACGCGCAGGCCGTAAGAAAGTGCGCGTGTGCCACCTCACGTTTAGTACTTGGAATGTCCGCTGGATGGCGGTACTTCTATATGCTGAATATATAATGGAAATATGCTATAGATGGCTGTACTTAGAGTGTTCACTAGATGGACGGACGGACAGATGCACGGACGGATGCACAAATGGATGGACGGACCGACGGTCGCACATACGGACGCACGAACGGACGATTCACCCCACTCATCACTATGCACTCTAGGATATCCTGTGATTTTACTTAGTAAGCATCACATTCAAGGCAAATTTTATTGGAGAATAAGTCACTGATACTTATCTCTGTAAGTTATTTCATCAGAAACAACTATCTTTTATTCATATTTAACGTGTGCCGGTTTCCTCTGCAATTGAAAAGGTTGCGCGGGTGCCGCTCCTCTATAGTCGGGCCGTAGAGGTGGCTACCTACTTATACGACGACTACTACATACACCGCGGTCGCACGACCCACGGCTTAGGGAGCTTCGCCTCCTTAAGTGGTTAATGAATTTATATTATATAGAGTACTTGGTACTCTACTATGGGAGAGCATAACGCCGTCCCGTGGGCCGCACACTTGTGACTGACTCTCTCAGACCGTCGAACAGTCACAAGTGCCGACGTTCCATCAGCAATCGTGTACACAAGAATTATTAGGTGCATATAGCAAGGTATGGCAATCAGCTTTGATCAATCAACGCTGTAATGTAGAGTAACGGAAGTACTTTCCTTGAACATACGTGGAACACGCTATACTCCGAGCAATGCACGTACTTGCTATTCCAGCATCTCCAATGCAAGTACATATTAATGACAAATTTTCCCATTTGTGGTCGGTATTACGTAAGCCAGCCGATAAAACACCGTCCAGTCAAGGTAGGCCCTGGTTACCAACCATCCCGGACTTCATGAGACTGTCGCGGCTTTTTTTGTTTTTTGTTTTGTTTTCAGCGTCCCGAGACCCGTGCCGTCCCTATCAAGACTGCTATATACCCCGGATTTGTGCCGGACCGTTCAATTAGAAAATTATATGTGATCCAAAGCACACCCAACAACGCAGCGATCATTGTCTTTTTGGGCGTACGTCAATTATACCTTCCACCCCGCGACAATCTCTCCGATGAGTTTGTAGTCCTCCACACTGCAATTCCAGTTATTGGCGCAAAACAGACCGATTAAGTAAGCAGAGTTTTTCCAGACTTAAGGCGCATCCAACCTCCTCCAGATTGTAGCATTTTATTTTCTTATCCCGTTAACAAGATCCATATGGTAAGAGTATTCTCGGTTATATAGAGTTTGCGGAGAGCTACTTTAAAAAAAAAATACTGAACGTCCGCGAGAAGCGCGGCAACATTTACGAATACGTTTTCCAGCAAGAAGTATTAGGAGCACCTTGCAAACAGGTGAATCCCCGCTACGAGATTAATTTGATCGATTAATATGTGTGGTTTAACGTCCCGAAACCACCATATGATTATGAGAGACGCCGTAGTGGAGGGCTCCTGAAATTTCAACCACCTGGGGTTCTTTAACGTGTACCCAATCTGAGCACACGAGCCTACATCATTTCCGCCTCCATCGGAAATGCGGCTGGCGCAGCCGGGATTCGATACCGCGACCTGCAGATCAGCAGCCGAGTACCTTAGCTACTAGACCGCCGCGGCGGGGCTTACCGCTACGAGAGGCGGCAACTATAAGAAAACATTAATTTTGCCCGGAATCAATATACCTCAAAAAGAAATCTCATTTCGCTAGCTCCTTAATTATGTTATTTTGCGCCTTCACCCCTCCCCCCCATCTGAGTTGATAGTTCTCGCCCAGTCTACCATATGAGCGTAAAGCTCAGCCTGAATCTCATTCCACCACCGCATGGTATGCACATAAGGGAAGAAAACATTTTTAACAGAACGTGACAGATATATAAAATTTCAGTATGGAGCAGTCATTCATCTGCCCTTGGGTGTCACGGGCAAGATAGCGCTGCCGTTCCAAACGTACGGCCTGCTCTGCGCGCCCACAGCAGCTAGGCGTATGGAAACTTCATTTGGGATGCGGTGACTCGCCGTCCCTACGTCCTTTTTTCCCTCTCACTATCTTCTTTCTTCCTAACCCTTCGCTGTACTATAATACACATATAGTGTACACGACTGTGCTATACATGTGTACACGTGTGTCCTGTGTGACGTCAACATGGCTATGCTACAGGTGCTTTACCCTCCCCTCTCACCCCTTACTTCCCGATTCATTGATACGAGGGGGTTAACGTCAGAAAACCACCATATGATTATGAGAGACGCCGTAGTGGAGGCCTCCGGAAATTCAGAGCACCTGGGGTCTTTGACGCGCATCGAAACCTTTCGCATTTTCGCCTCCGTCCAAATGCAGTCGCCGCAGCCCCTTACTTCCTGGCTCACGCCCTCCTATATATTATTATCATATGAATTAAGGAAATAAGCTTCATGGCGAGGGTCCCGTTCTGGCAGACTGATGCCTTCAGGTAGTATGCGGGGAATTATTGGTCAACTGCCAGTTTGTAATAAGGCGAAAAAGCCACGTAAGTCTTTATTTCACACTCTTACATGCAACTTTGCAACAGCACTGGAACTCACTGATGCAGCCCATGCAAAACTGGCGGACTTGCTGAACGGTGTTTTAAAATAAAAGCCACTAAGCAACCTTTGAAAATACAAAAACAAGAGCGTTCAGCACTAGAACTAGGAGTTCACTATACTTGTGGCGTTTCACGCGCGTCATTTCGGCACCATTCATTGCGCCAGCAATTCATGTTATATATCATAAAAAAACAATTAAGCTTTCTTTCTGTTGGTCGACTATTCCACGCACGATGGATTAATATGTGGGGTTTAACGTCCCAAAACTACCAAATGATTATGAGTGACGCCATGTAGTGGAGGGCTCTGGAAATATCGAGCAACTGGGGTTCTTCACGTGCACCCAAATATGAGCGCACGGGCCTACAGCATTTTCGCCTCCATTTATTATGAAATCGCCACAGCCGGGATTCAATCCCGCGATCTGCGGGTCAGCAGCCGTGTGCCTTAGCTGCTAGACCACCATGGTGGGGCAATTCCGCGTACGAGGAATATTAGTTGTATTTTCTCTTGTGCCCTAGCTGCGTTGCCATGCGGTGGCGTGCTCTAATATTGTTTCACATGTCTGTGGAGTGCGATCAACTGATTTGACTGTTAACTTTGTTTTGTGAGTTTTCGACAGCGCAAGCAATAAGTTCGGGATCCTGGTTGGCTCAAAGATGTCATCTGCGTTCAACACTTGGCGATGGCATTGTCCACGTGAAATAGGTTGCGAGGAGAGTAGTGCAGGCAAGAAAGAAACCACTTTCAAGCCTCTGAACTCGGAGTGGTTTGTCGGCAGCACTTAGATATCAGTTCTCAGTTGCTCTATTACAGAAATGAGTAACACAGATATGCATGCTCTTTTTCTTTCAGTCTTGCGTATGCGTTTAAAGCGAGGAAGCCTGGGTTCCGAGCATTATCCCTGAAGAGCGGAAGCGAAAACTGAAACTTGCAGTTGTGTCTCTCCTCTCCCACTGATATCGACACCACGCTATGGCCGCTCCTAGGAAAAAAAAAAATGCAAGCTAGTGATGCGCGCTTTAAAAGTTTAAATTAGCCTCGCGATAAAGCTAAACTGCAGCGTAGATAGTGAAATCACGTAAGGCAACTTACGCCGAGGCTCCCTGAAGGTACGTGTAGAGATGACAAGGTGATCTAGCGCTCCAAACGATCGAAGCGTAGAAAGAATGCCGTAAGTAACTTGAGACAGGAACTTCGAAGTGAGCACAGCAGTATAAACAACTTGTAAAACTTCGTCATCTCATCTTTTTTTCGCCTGTCGCGCTATGTTCTTGATAGAGTAGTTACGGCTCCGGGGGAGTTTTGAAAGATCTGCGTCACTTTTAGGTCGACTGCTGTTACAGGCGCGGGCCCGAATTGTCACGGTGCTCCCCCCCCCCCCCCCCCGTTGAATAATGTGCGCTCGTGTGTCTCGCATTCTGCGTCGAAAACTGTATTGTCAGAAAGCCGAGAACAGGTCGCCGCTTCGCAGTGTCTGTGCTGCCTGCCGACTTACGCCTGTGAAAGTTCGGAGACCTCAGTTTCGATCGCTGGCTGTAATCGCAAAGAAAGATAACCGTCCGCTGAGCCGCTATCGGTCAAGCTCTGTCGCTACAAATTATGTAGTCGCAATAGCGCTGACAGCTTGATTCAGCGAATGATTTACGGTCGCTTTGTGTCATGCTTGCTGAAAAACGCTGAACAGAATAAGCCTCTCCTTGTCGGAAATATTCATTAGAACACGGTATCGTAAGTTTACGCTACTGACTGTCTTGTATCTAAATTATCTTTCGAACATTGTAGTGTACAAACCTCCGAGAAAACATACTCGTGCGCTTGTAACCGCCTGCGGTATGATGACTTCATGAATTGTCCTTTCGCGCGCTAATTATACATATTTTCGAGATAGCACTCTAGGAGGCTCGTCCGTAATAATTAGTTGCGCTGGTAAACTGAATTCAGTGCAGCCTCTCAAAACTGCCTGTGTGAACAGAACTGATATCAGTATGGAAATGTCGAACCACTTATAATGATCTCTTGACCTGTTTGTGCTAGCAACAAGAGACAGCAATAGAGTGACGTTTTGTGGAAAATATATGAGCGAACAAGGTAGAAGAAAGGAAGCACTTCACAGAAAAGACGCTTTTCACATTATGTTGTACCAACTGACCCAGCATTCCACTTTATGGAGTGATGTTTCTTTACTGCCGTGATATCAGCTTTGGTTCATTAATGTGTACAGATACAATCACACTTGTCTAGAGTCAATCATAATGTAGTGCAGTGCAAAAAGCAGACAACAAACGAGCGAGGAAACGAGGACACAGCTCATTATTCCAACTAAAGTTTATCAGATTGGGACATGCATATATATACACTGGCAAAGCAAGAAAAGATAAAAACCAAGAAGAAGAAATCGGGAAGAAAAATTAGCTGCCCTACATTATGATTGACTTGTTACAACTCACCCAACAAGCAACATTGTTCGTCTAGAGTGCCAGGTGGCCTCGTCAGGCGCCGTTTTCTACAGAAATATGCAGACTGAAGCTATATTGATGCCTAACATAGTTATACCGCAGGCTAGATCTTTGTGTTATAATTCAAACATGAACAGAAGCTTATAGCCAACATGAGGTAGCAGCTGGGAACAGCAGCAGCATTCACTGCCACGCGTGTAACCGCTATAGACGAGTACGAATCCATCTGTACAAGGTGCTTCTCATGGCGCAAAGTGTGAAAGAATGTGTTACTTTGCCAGTGCCACGGTTGAATTGTTTTGAACATAGAAGAAATGTTACATGGTAGTCCATTTTGACTTTGAGTTCTGTTGACACACCGATTGCCATACTACAGCTGACTAGTCTAGGCTGTGAGGTAAAATGATGTCATGGATACACGGGCTGGAACTCCAAAACAAGACAGCTTGCAAAAGCAAATGTTTCTACAACTGGCTAATTACGAATTTATGTTTATTTGTAAACCACTACTGGGATGGCAGCACTTGGAGCTGTATGCCAAGAACATCATCAGTCCACTGGTGCACTGCTTTTCTGGAAGTATGTTGTTCGGTGCGCTGAAGTGATGAAGCAGTATTAATGAGCAGTATCATTGAGATGTACAATCGCTTTTCGAAGTTTAGCATAGCTCAGCACAGGATGCAAAGTGTAACAATATCATTCTCTTTGCAGAGCTTAACAAGCACCGTTCGACCCATTCAGTGCCATGCATGAGTGGGCCGTCTAGCAAAATAGGCCATATCCGTGAAATAGACAGCTTGAAAATTACTGCATCTCGTGGGCTGCTGGCTTCGTAGCTGACTTTGTGTCTTCACTTCACGAGGCTTAAGAAACGGGATTGTCAGAGAGCACATCTGTACGTCATTTATATATATATATATACGCAGCTGGTTGCTGTGAATATACATTTATTCTAAACTCGCACGGCAACCTACGTGAACTTCTAGTTAAAAAATCATTTTAAGCTGTTACTTTTCTACGGATCCCCGTGCTGAATTAAGAGTCGCGGGCTGCAGGCAGTTTATGTGCGAAAATGTACTTGTACATCAGAGATCACTTGTTAAATTTCAAACCAGAAGCATGGTAAACAATAAGCACCCTAATAAACATGAATGGAGCTCAATAGAATGGGTGGTCTCTGCCCAGTGCACTACCACTAAAACCGCACCTTACAGCTAAAGTAATTCATAACTGCAATTGAGCATGATCCAATCATGCCGACTACCTAACTTTTATTGTTGTTCTGTTGTGTGTATGATTTGTTTTGTCACTACTATTTTCTTGCATTTCTCGTCTTACTAGCAAATATAATGCAACCATTCCTCCTATATCCTATAGCCTTAAATAGGGCTGCATAATTAAAACTTGATAATTCTTAATGCAGAAAGTTTGGCTAGTTGGGGAGAGTAAAACTTCTGCATCTTAGAAAGCACCACGGAACAAATACAAAAGAACATGCACAAGTTCTACACTTACCAACTAGCCCAAATTTCTGTGTTAAATATATCTTGTCCTTTTCCAAACAGTGCCCGTCTTGTTTATGTGTCTCTCCTTTTGTGTTTCTTCCTCTGCACTTGCTAAGATCTAATATGAGATAAATTTCATTGATATTGATTGCCCAGCTGGTAGGCATGAGTTTCAACATTGTTCAAATACCCAAACCATTCACAGAGTGAAGCCTAGTTCTTGCAGTCATTTTAGCTGCTGAGAATATTCCTACACCAAGTTCATTGAATAGATGTGACAATAGATACCACCATTGTAATATGAACCACTAAAACAAGTGAGAAAATATGCCTAATCATAAGGTCAGCAGTCACGAGTGTACTCTGCTTTTTGCAGAGAAAGTCGTCGTATAAAAAAAAAAAGCTTGAAATGCTCATCGCCCTTTGTATCACACTATCTTGCTAATGCAGAACAGTGTTATAGACAATAAGGCCAAGACAAGGTAATAAAAGCCTGACATCGAAGAGCACCTTCACAAATTGCATGCCTAAAGAAAGACTTACCAGCAGTGCTGTCATGCATAAATTTTGCATTTAGTGTATTTGTGATTGATGTATTGTGTGTTCTGATCTGTGCTTGTAAATATTTTCACTGTATTTCCTGGCCACCACTGCAATCTTCAGTGTGTTGGAAGCAGAGGGCACAGTAAAGCATGTGTTTGTGGAAGTAAGGGTAAATTATTATTATTATTATTATTATTATTATTATTGCAATAGACTCCCAATAAAAGTAAATATGCTACAGAACTTTTGTTAAATGCAACATATTTATTCAGTACCTTCAGATTTCATTTTAAGAGAGTCTACTGTATTACTCTTATTATTAGCCAAAGGCAACTGTTTTTGATCGAGCAAGTTAAACTACTCTGCCCGTGTTGCGGTTTATTGAGCCTTCACAGAGCGCACGCTTTCAAGTGCTCATCCTCTATTTTCATTGTCCGCTACCATGAAAAACTTCCAGAGAGCTGCCAGAGCGAAATAGGCTAGGAAATTCAGGATGACATCGTCAGTAGGCAAAAGCATCCAGTCAGAGAGAAAAACAAAAAGAATGAGTGCCAGGTGGAAAGTGCTGTGTACAATTAGTAGAACCCAAATGAAATATACGTTTATAAATGAATTATACGGTAGAGTGAAGGTACTCGGAAGTGGAATGTTTGAAGAATCTAGTGCTTATCACTCAGAGTTTCTCATCGAAGAGTTGTGTGCCAAAAATGTCAAGAAAGAGTTTTTTGTTTCTTCAGAATTTGTGGTTCGGCAACGCTGACTGAGCGATACATGCAACACATGCTGAAAACAGTGGTAGGTGAGCACAGTTGTGGTTAGTGTACTGCGGTTCCCTGCCAATGCGTTCTCGTTGCACTTAAGCGCTGCACTTGACATGGTTTTACCTGTC